>VWPU01008851.1:0-54110 GCA_013398955.1 Callaeas wilsoni
AAGGCTTTCCTGTTTCATCTTCCGCAGCACTCCTGGGCCCACCTTCCCTCAGCCCCGATGCACCAGGTTTTCCTGCGCTGGCCGGGCCAGGGGCTGCTGCGGCGGCCGGGCCAGAGCTGCACGCAGGGCTGGCCCTCGGAGGGACTCATCCCCGCCTCCATCCCAGCACGGGCTCACCGCACCCTCGTGGAGAGCCTGGGGGATGCCCTGGGTGCGGCTGGGGGCTCTGACTGGGCAGCCGTGGGCAGGCATGCGGGGGCTGTGCAGCACCCCTTGCTGGGGTCCCTTCTCCACCCCAATGTCCACGCGGCAGCCGTGTGCCGTGCAGGGAGCCATGCAGGGGCATGGAGCTGCCCCTGAAGCCAGCGCCCCGCAGTACAAGGAGAATCATACAGGAATATCTCCACTTCTCCCAGGCTCCCATCGCTCAGGGACTTACGGCATTTCTGCTGTTCCCTCTGTGTGCAGTGACCAAGGACTAGGAATGAGCATCCGTAGAATCCTGATTCCACTGAACGTGAAAACTGGTTAAAATACAGAGACTTGATTGTGTGAATCAGCCCCTGGATTGCATCTTCTCTTTCCTTAATTCCCGTGGGAAACCAATATAATGGTAGTGGAAGGTTACTTGTCCATTACTCCTCCTGAAGCTTTCTTTCTGCTTAAAAATATGTAATTAACTCCATCATTTTGTTCTTGCATTCTCACTCTTAGAAGGGTCCATGAGCTTGGGCAAGCTATATTTTTTTCTAGTAAGCACTGTATCTGTCTGCACTTTGAACTTCCACACATCTTTCTCAGAATCCTTCAAAACAGCCCAGCTCTAGCATTGGATGCTTGGGGTCTTCCTTGCCTTCCTTCCTCTCCTCATATTTTATTTAAAATTCTTAATTCCAGGAAATCCAGAGGAGACGAAAGCTTTCAGCTCTAATATTCTAGATGCAAATCTTATTAAATTCCAAGCCCCAAACCAAGCAACACTGTAAACTGGGAATAAAACTGAAATGAAGACAATCAATCACTCTCAAATCGGTACAGCAGCTCCTACAGACACAAACTCTGTGGTCTCATCACATTCATATTAATGGACAAATTTGCCTCTTGCATTATATTCCATACGTTACACTGTGTAATTAGAAGCTAATTGGAAGCAGTAGGCAGCATGCCAGTATTTGTAGCATTCAGATGTCATTCAGAGCTTCAGTATTTGAGGAAAAACCTGATTATTTCTCAGAGACATTTCCAAGTATGTTTACAAAGAAAGCATGATTTTGGAGTCCACTTCCTCTAGACTTCTAGGTTCTGGGAAGCTGAACTACTTGCACATGCAATGCTAAGGGATTATATTTGTAATTAAAAGAAATCCTTAAGGGTCACAGATCTATCCAACAAAGATGATTGTTAGGCCTGCCAGCTGCCCCAGGCTAATCTCAGCATTGAGAAACTGCAAAAGGGTGGTTATCCTAGCCTTGAGGAAAGGTTTAAGGGTTGTACTTGGAAAAGGCAGCATGAGAGAAAGCACAGCCCTGCACACTTGCCCAAGCCAAGGCTGCCTGTGCCTGGTTGCAGGTACAGAAAGTGTGCCCAGTTCACAGGTTGTAGTAAAGACTTGAAATTTGCCTGGGGAAACTCAATGTGGCATTTTGTAAAAGTAAGAAGCTCATGCCTTCATAGGAGTAAGAATTCACGAGAGCAGCTGATGGAGAATGTTTGCCCCACATTAAACACCCCCAGGTAGCTGTTCCCAGCTAACTATGCCCTCAGTTATGTTTGTTACTGAGAGGGCTTTGGAATGGCAGGGATTCTCCATGAAAGACAAACCTCATCCTGAAACAGAAATCTGTTCTCTCCAGGCATGGCCTGTTTTATGTTCTTGGCTACAGCTGCGAGACAGAGTCTGCAGAACAAAGCTTGGACCCCTTAGTGGGGTAGAAAATTTGGAAATTTGGTCTCCTGTATGCAAATTCCTGCTCATGCAGTGGCACTCTGTCCAGGAGCAGGTGCAGCTGGCTCAGTCATTGGTTATGAACTCAGTATCTTTTAGCTCTGTTCCCATTTAGCACACTTATCCTGATCTCATCCCCTTGTTTGCTGGGTGTGTCTGTACCTTTGCTGCCCAAAGGCTTTGTGGCTGTGTTTTCCTGCTTTGACTGAGAAGGAACTGTTAATTTCTTGTGGAGGTCTCTCACTTCTTGTTCCCTGAGTCATTGTTTCCACTTCTCATGGGAGTCACTGAAGCTCTGTATAGAGGAGAATAAATTATGATGACTTCTATCTGCAAATTTTCTCCAAACAGTTTCCCAGGTTACAATGCATGAAAATTTTTGAATCCGTAGAGGTTTTTGTAAAAACAAGCTGTCTGAATATTTGTGACTGGCAGCCGTTACCATGCCAGAAATCAGTCTACCCAATTCACCCTTCTTGTCTGTGAATAAGGATGCTCATCTTTAGCCAGGTTCCAAATAGGTTCATGGCAATGGAGGACAAGCTAGAGAAAAATGTGTATTCTAGCCTGTAAATCAACCTCCCTCTTTCAAAATCCCAAAGCAGGAGAAAGAAAAGAAAGGAAAAGGAGACACTCACTTAGAACTCTTCCAGAAGCAGTCAAGGCTTGTCACTTCTTCTTTTTAGATATTGGATTACATTAATTGGCTTAGTAAACTTTAAGCATTGGAGACAATAAAAGTCTAGACTTTTTGTCATAAGGTCAGTAGTTCAAATAGCCTGATTTTTCTCCTGACATTTAACTCTTAATTTTCTCCGTGCTTATGGTCAACTAAGAAAAGTTGCCAAAGTTTATTGGCCAAATTGGCTCATTTAACCAGAAGTGAATATCTCAGCCACACACTAAACCACTGGGATTTCCTCTAATGCAGTAGATGTCAACTATAACGAGTTCCTATTAATAATTAATTGAGTTCCTATTGGGACTGCCTGAACAATTTTCTTTGCTTCTTGTCGAGCACCAGCACTGTGCAGTAGCCTAATTTAGTCTAACTGACTGTATCATGGGCAAGTACATCCATCCTGTGTGACGTGACCACCCTTTCACTATTTTCCCTGTGCCATGGTTTGAAGCCTTCAGAGAAAGGCCCATAAGTGCAAATTTGTCATGTTGTCTTGAAATCGCGAGGGCTTAAACCACCGGGGTGGCAAGACACACGTGTGTTCTGGCTGATACAGGGTGTTCTAATATCTCTGATGACCTCGTTCTGGTAGCACACCTTCTTCCAGCTGAGAGTGCTACAGCCCTTGCATTTCCTCTGGGGCTCAGCACTTCAGGTGAGGGGTTGTTCCAGGGGTCACTCAGAGGGTTAGGGTGCATGGTGTCTCTCTGGCCTTGCTCCTTGAGTGCTCAGGCCAGGATAAGTGGGGTTGCTGAACTGTGCTGTGCTGCCCTCTCAGCCCTGCTCAGTGGGTGACAGTGTGGGCAATTACACGTGTCCTTGTCACCGACCCCAGCTGGCAGAGGAGCACTTTGGGGGCAGGCTGTGGTGAAAGACAATGAGAGCAGAAGCCTCTGTTACATCCATGAGTCTGGCAGCTTTGTGGTTTCCCAGGCAGATTGAGAGGAACTTGACGTGATGTATTTAGAGCAAGCAGAGCCCTGCTCCCTGCCTGCCTCCTGACACTCCAGATTGCTCCAGGATCCTGTTTATGGTGGCTGTCTAAGCTGGGGACCAGGCAAGCTTGGGCTGACAGCACTACTGGCAACAACCAAGGCGTTCCAAGTCTTAGACTTAGCTGGAGGGGTTTTATCAACATAAACATGGCAAATCCAAACAGAGTCCAGCACTTGTCCCTGTCAGCCCTGTTAAAAATAATAATGTGTTAAGCTGGTCGAGTAAGTGGACTACTCACAGTCAATCAGTATGGGAATTTTGATATGACTCATTTCTTACACTTGCTCTTAGTTACAGCTCTAGTAAGTCTCAGCTGTATAAAAGAGACCTAAATTAGTTTCAAAAGGAGCAGAGGAGGAAAGTGTTTCATTCTCTGATCAGCCTTCAGTTTCTAACCACTATTTTCATTGTTCAGAGATATGCCGAAAATAATATTCTGAAAAAAAAATTACAAAAAATTACAGAGGGTCATTAGTATTCTTTAGTTTATTTGTTATATGTCACTAATGTGGAGCGGGATTTATTTTTTTGTTTGGGTTCCAAGGGACAAAGGTCATTTGTTTTGCCTGAAGGCTTTAGTCATCGGTGAAGTTATTTTCCTGGTTCCAGCCCTGTTCTTTCCAGGACATGTGTCCTGATATTTGAACTATCCCTTAAGCTGAATAGACTTAGCTAAACTGGAGTTCGTGTCCTGACCTGCACCCAAAGTCTCATGAGATTGTGTTTTAAAAAACAAAGCCTTGAGGATTCGAGCAGCTTTAGTCTCCCTGAAGAGATAAGGAATACATAGAACCTCTGAATCTACATACTTTATTCCTCAACCTGAATAGATTTTGCCTTTTCATCCTACTGGGATGGAAAACTTGTACTCTCTCAGGATTTCCTGGCTTATGAGGAATCTCAGCTACTGCAAAGCCCATAAGTAGCTGCACATCAACCACTATCTGAAGTGTTGAGGAACAAGATTGTGCTTGGTCTAAAAGTGCTGGAGCAGTGAGGACAGGAGGATGGGCTCACACAGACCTGCTTTGCTGACAAGAACTGCTAATGTTTCTGAGATACCATTGAGGTACCTTAAGGGAATCTCTCTTCAGGTGAGAGCATCCACCAAACTTACCCCCTTTTGCCTAGATTGGACCAGAAACCTCACCTTTACAGAATCACAGAAACACAGAATGGGCTGGGTTGAAAGGGAACTTCAAAATCATCTAGTTCCATACCCCCTGCCAAAGGCAGGCATGCCACTCCCTAGTTCAGGTGGATCAGAGCCCCATTTGACCTGTCTTAGAACACTTCCAGGGATGGGGCATCCAAAGCTTCTCCAGGCAACCTGTTCCAGTGCCTCACCACCCTCACAGTAAAGAAATTCTTCCTAACCTCTACCTAAACCTGTCCTCTTTCACTTTAAAACCATTGCTTCTTGTCTTGTCACAATCTGCCCATATGAAGAGTCCCTCTCCCTCCTTTTTATAAGCCCCTTTTATATGGTACATTAAAAAACCTGCACTGTGTCCATTTTTTTTTTTGCCATCCTATGTGTCTTTATAACATATAAGTGATTTTAGGAATCACTTGCTTCAAATGTTCAAACTTTGCTGTGTAGCTGCAGAGTGCTAAAGCTTTATCACAGTTTGTTTTCCCTGTGTGAGTGAGTTGTGTATTTGAATCCAACATTTGACTACAGAGCTCTGCTGTGCTATTACTGTGATGCCTTTGTAGTTTCAGGCTTAGCTGGAAATTGCTTCTCAGATTTTGAAATCCTTGCTCAAATTTTCTGAGGAAGAAGGTCTTGAATGGAGATACAGGTTTGAAACATGAGGCTGAATTCTAGTTCTCACCCTGACTTCCAAGGTGAGCAGTGTTTTGTTACTGCTGCTGTGTGCAAGGCTGAGGAATCTCCGTGAAAGGCACCACAAAAGTTGACTCTCACCTCTAGTGGGAATGACTACTGGAGGACCAGCTGAGCTGCTTCCTTTTCCTCAGTGAGAACCACCCACTTGAGGCATTAATTATTGAAAGTTGATATTTCTGCACTATTTAGGAAGAATCTGGTGGCCCAAATGGCTCCAAGAATAGCTTCCCTTTGTTATTTTTTAATGTGAACATTTGAGTTTGCTTCATCATCCGGGGATGTTCTTGCTAAAGCTATATATACATCACTCTGCTGAAAGCACATGAAGCATTAAACATCTTAGCCCAGTGTTTTTACCTGAATGTTCAGGGCTTGACAGACAGCAATTTCTAAGGTCAAAGTATATCTATCTGTGTGTATCTCCAGAGATCCAGGTACAGGATTGTGAGACTTTATAATAAAGCCGTAAGCAGCTTCCAAATGCTTCAGCTTCCAGTCCTGTGTCTTTCCTGGCCCTCTCACCCCAGGGAAAAGAGTTTCCTGTGTGTATGTTGTTTCCCTTTGGGCTGGCAGGGAGGTACTGCCAGGTACTGCCAGGTGGTTCAGCAGGGCAGAAGGCCATAGAAGAGCAGGGGTGATAAAAGATATGGCTCCACAGGTCATTGAAGATCCTGTGATGAAGGTGTTTGTGTCTCTCACCCTCTCTTCCATCTCCACCTGCTCCACTCCATTTGTCTCTCCCTGCTTTGCCTCAGGCTCCTTTGTTGCTCTCTGGACACACATAGAAACTGATTTAATGAGTGAACTGAAAGCCTCACTGTTTTTATGCTGTGAGAAATTCAGTCGGCTGCTGAAGCTGGCACCTGGAAGATCTCAGGAAAAGGGTGGGATGGATAGGAGAAAGGAGAAATGCAGAGAAGAGGGACAGTCCTCTGTCTCAGCTGTGACCAAACACTGCTGCCCGTGAAACGCAAGCACAGTCTGAGCAGAAAGGCTGATCCAGGACAGAGCCTTGGATCCTGGAGGGTTTGGTGGTGATGGAATGCAAGACATCTAAATCCTACACTTCACAAAGATAACAAATGCTACATGCTATCACAAATCAACCTCCAGTGTCTAGGGTCACTTGTTTCTCTGCAGATGAATTAAAAGTGGAAGGTAGTCTCTTCAAGATGTTTTTAGGACTTGATAATGAACTATCAAGTGTTGCTTGGTTACAGTCCCGCACATGAGAAGTTGTATTTACATTTTAGAAGAGAGGAAAACATTTCCCTGTGTAATATTTGATGTATTAGAATGTACACTATACTAATTTCTTTGGTTTTCCCAAGCAAATCATTGGGCTGGTTGATTTTGTCTGCCCACATCTACAGGCCAGCATAGTTGAATTTAGATTATGCACATTGATTTATTTTATGTTATGTGAATACAGAAGTGTTGGTAAATATTTATTGATTTAGGAAAGTGTCCACTCTGCTCCAAGTTTACATGTGAACCTGAAAAGTTCTGCATAAGATGTCTTGTTTTGTGTGAAGATATAAAATGTGAAGATTTGCTAAAATTATACATGAACAAAAGCCACATACCGAATTAATATTTTCAAGTATCACGGCTAAAGTTATATTTTTGAGGGGATGAAATTTGCTCACCGATGTGCTTTCCCTTCCAATGAGTGAGACATCAGCCTTTATCTAAGCAGCAGTCTTTGTGGCGTCAGAGGGAATTTTGTCTGGTTTAGAGGATCTTTGCAGAAGCTCTTCAGCCCATTTTTGAATGCTACACTTACCAGGACTGTGTTAGGACTCTGATACACTGACCGCTGTCTTTCACAGCCACGGCTTCCTGAAATGTCTTTCTCCAAGTCTTCAGTATCGGTCTGTAGACAGAAATGAACAGACAGCAGAGTGGAGGGGAAAAAAAAAAGAGGGAAAGAACTTAGCCATTGTGGGGTTTTGGTGGTTCTTTTAACTTTTTTTCCAAATATGATGAAATGGGTTCTGGTTTCTCCTCCCTGGAGGACCTAATGGCTGAAAACCCAGAGCAGGGAGAAACCTGGAGAGGTTTGTGAGGCCCCTGTTTGCTTTTTATAAAGTATTAAAATCTTACTGGCAAAAGAATGAATTTAACCTTACAGGAACTCAGCAGTGCTTTTGGCACTGTCTTCCCTGAGGTCTTTCGGTTACCAAATAAATCAGTGCACACAACAGCAAAAGAGCAAAGTGAAACTTAATCCCTACCTGCCTGTTCAAGCAGCCAGAGGCTCTGCTGATTAGTTTCAGCCTCGCAGTCACGTCCGCAGGGCTAAGAGCAGATAACGCATGTTTATTTGATAGCCGAACCACATTGTGCTCTCATTAGCTGAGAATGATTCATGAGGTCTGAGAGGACTTTTCCAACTCTTTATAGTAGCTAAACCCATGCCTGAAGCACATGTGAACCCTGGACTCATCTTAAAAAACCTCTTCCTTGTTCCACGCCCTGTGACTCTTCTTGCTCCAATTGCATTCCTTATTTTCCCTCTTTCCCAGCGCTGCAAGGGGGGACAGTCGCAGCAAGGAGAAGCCACAGGAAGGCCTTTAGGGACTGTGGATGCCAGTGCCTCACGCTGGGAGGACACTGGTGTGCTCAGCACAGGACTGGACAGCACAACGGGAGGATACTGGGTGGACAGGACCACACTCCTGGGGAACTGCCCCCTCCAAGTTCCCTAGACACCCCCTTCCCCCAAGATTGCAGCCCCGGATTCCTTTCTAGATCCTGCTTTCTAAAAGTGCCCAGGAGTGCAGTGATGGACCAGGGAGCCCAACACTCCTCCTGCTGAGGTGCCCACCATCCTGCTGCCCCAAGGGCCTTGCAAAATAGTAAAACAAAAAAAAAAATGAAAACTGTATATTTTACAGATCAATAGAATAATTTAATATTTGTAATCGCAAATAGGTCATAATATCAATGCTTCTTAGGAAATTTCTAATAATTAACTGTCCTACATTTCCAGACTTAAAAATTGTATATGGATTCTGATTTTTGAAGGCATTGTGAGTTGCAAGTTACTAAAGCTATAAAGCACTTTGCAAGGTTTAATAGATATATGTAATTACTCCAGGAAAATGGAATACTGTAGTAAAAAGACCTTGAAAATCTATTAGTATAACCATAGGTCCCAATCGACATTCTACAATAAGCCACAATTCAGATGGGAGTTCATCTACAATGCTGACATGTCAATAAAGAGAAAACATTAAAAGGCTTATATAAGTATTTTTCCTTTAAAATGGAGGCTTCCAGAAGTCAGCAATAACTTGAATCTGCTGTTGCCTGAACTATAAAACCAACTTATTTGAGAAAAACCTGTTGAAGAATTGTTCTTTTCTGGAGGTGGATAGAATATAAATGTGCGGGTAAATTTTGTAATATTTGTCTTTTGCTAAAACATACCAAATGTTTGGTTCCTTCCCCTGATACAGTGATAGACTGAGGACATTCCTCTCACAGAGCCAGGAAATTGAGGAAGGTAAAATGAGTCTGAACATTGCCAAAGACTATATAAGACTGTGACAATTAACTGGGATGTGGGAATTCTGTGTAGATGTAAATACTGTTGTACAGAAAGGAAAATGTTACCAATGTTTCTTTGTTGGAAAAACACACTGGTAAAAACAGGAACTTTAGTGGCACATTATGAAAAGCAAACATGGAATTAGGGAAGAAATTCTCAAGTTGCAGCAGTAAAACTGGGAAAGTGAAAGAAAATTTCATAACAATGATCAATTGTGTTGGGCTTTGCAGGAAAAAAAATGGTAATTTGGAGGTTGTTGAATGGTTGGAGAGCTGTTTTCCATTGAATGTATATGCCTTTTATACCTCCTGATTTCTCAGAATCCAAAGTGTTGCATAGTTATGCAAGCTCCTGGACACATAAAATGAATTACCTGCCTGAACTGAACCAAGTACTGGTCATTGTCTCTGGAATTCATGGAGGATATGAATAGGTGAGAAGTGTATTTGGCACAGCTCCGTGCAAAAGGAGACCTGTGTTTCCTGAGTTTTGAAAGGAATGAGGCACTTGTCTTTACAAATAAACTGTAGGCCTGCTAGTAGATAAAAACTAGCACTAAGACATAAAAGAAACAATGGGAAAGGATTCCACTGATTGATGAATGGAAAGAGAGATTTGGCTTTATCAGTAAACTGTAGGTCTGCAAATAAATGAAATTGAATATCAAAGATGTGAGAAACAATGAGGAGAACCATAAATTCCATAGGAATTTTTTAAAAAAAGGCAAGGGGGGTATACATTAAAAGGGAATCTTAAAAATTCGGCGTTCCGGGAAGTCTGCACCTCTCAAGTACCTCAGCCAATGGGGAAAGAGAGAGGGAAAATACGGTCGGGAAATTAGGATAAAAAGGAGGCTGCGTCCTCCAAAAATGTGAGAGACCCCAGGGGAATGCCCCATGGCCTCTCCCTTTATTCGAATAAAGTAACGGGACTCCTCTGTCTCCTTTTTGGACATAAACCTGTGGTGTTGGTAGATTAATTTTCCAGACAGTTTGTATTTCAGGGTTTCAGCAGACATCACCCGCGGCTCAGGAGAGCATCGTTAGCCCTCTCTGCTGCCCTGCGCTCTCCACGCCGGCGTGCACCCCTGTGCATCCCGGGGGCTGTGGAGCAGCCCCGGGCCGGAGCAGCACTGCCCCGTGGAAGTGCCTACAGCTTTCCACGTGCAGCCTCAGTGCTCCCGGAGCTCGGCTCCCTCAGCCAGCCCGGCCCCCCGGGCGCAGAGCGGGTTTTGACCTGCCCGGCTGGGCGAGGGCTGTGTCCGGCTGGCCCGGGGCGCTCCGAAGCGCGGGATCGTGTTGACCTCTAGCGGCTGCAGCGGGGACCTTGGGGCGGGTGCAGCCGGCGGGCTCTGGACCAGTCATCCGCACCGACAGCGAACCGCTCTCAACGCATCGCTTATTCCTTTTGTAGGGTCATACCTGGGCATCAACTCACATTCTGCATTTAATCTATCGATGGCTCATGGGGGCTTTTTCCCAGCGTGTGCTTGGTGTTTGTTTTCCATACAAAATGTTGCAGCTGTCTGCTGTAGGGCAATGTGCTATAAAAGCCCTAATAAAAAGCCCTAATCCATGTCTTCGTGTTCTCCTTCCCCTCTACGAGCTTCCTTTCATGATAGCCCACGATGTGCTTGGGCCCTTTCACATTAATGAGGAACAGACTTCTACCCTCAGGAGCATCTTGGGTAAGGCTGCTCAGGAAGGAGAACAGAACGTGCCTGAGCTAAGTTCTCCCCAGCCATTGCATTAGAAACAGGAACGTGACAATTTGCAATGCGTATTTCAATGTGCACTCATCTTTCAGCCAAGGCCTTGAAATTTTCATTGAGAGAGCACAGATTTCTGACCTTCTCCCATGCTTCTGTGAAACAGCTCTTTCTGGAGCATTTTCCCTCTTCAGGAGAAGCCTGTAGTGCCTACTGGTGTTGCTGACTGTACAGGCAGAACCAAAGAATCCCTTGTGATCCTGTGTGGGTGTGACAGCTATTCTACACAGTGGTGGCCCCAGGGGAGCCCTCATCCTGGCATTGCTAGGCTGAAGCTGAAGGTTGGCCCTGTTTCTGTGTCACAAGACAGACATTCAGCCTCACTAGAGTCTCTGAAGACTGTCAGAGGGTGGCAACTTTTATCCCAAACCTTATCTCATAATTTAGCTGTAATTGAATCCAGCCCTGAGAGCCTTGGTTTGGGAAATGAGAAATGGGCTGTCTTACATCTCTAACCAAAAGTGGGCATAAATAATTGATAATAGATCAAATTTGCTGAAGTGTATAAAGGAAGTAATCTGTCTTCTTGCCAGCTGTTACGCTGAATAACCGAGAGGTTTTAGTGGAGACAGATGACAATGTTTAACATCAGTTGCTTCATGCACATTGTTTTTATCATTGTTTGTAATTTGAAAATTGTGCTGGGGGCTAGAAGATATTAGCAATAGGAAAGTGAGTACCAGGGAAAAAAACATAGCTCTCTGAAATTGAAGAAAATAGAATAAAGTGTCTAGCACATGTCACGATAGCCCTGAGGAAGCTTCACATCTCGTCCTCCAGCTGGGAGCCTGCCACCCCTTGTGCAGGGTCTAGCAGGGCCTCCAAGGCTGCTGTGCTCTGGTGCATTCCTCACCTGTGTCTCTCCTGTAGAGAAATGCAGTGCCAGCATCTTCCTTCTTTTGTAGAGAAGGTAGCTCCTCACTGGCCTCCAGATGCTTACAGCCACAAAATAACTGAACTACAGATGATATGCCTGATAACTTGTAATTTTTTCATTTATACCACTTGGCTTAAATAAAAGATTACCTCTTCTCACACCTAAAAAGAAAAGAGTGAAGTGTGGAAGATCATGACTGCTTGGATAGGGGGATGAGTGTGACAGGAATTAATGTCAGTGAAGTGATGAGGCAATTTCCTCTCTTCTTGTCAGCCTTTTCCTGCAACTAGAAGCTATTTTGTAACTTGCTTTCTATCTGTAGTTTGGGGGCTCATGATCTTGAGATGATAGGAATCAAACATTCTCCATGAAAGAGCATTATTTGCTTATATTACATGTCATTTGTAAATTAATAACCTACATTTAGCTTTTCTGATCTCAATCTCACCTAACACATTCTTGAGCAAAGAGCTGTTAGTTTTCAGCTCTTATTTGTGGTGGTCAGTATCACAGCAGTGTCTTCTGCTTTCACCTTATGCTTCAAGACATCAGCTCAGCTGGTGAAATCCCAATTCTTCAAAACAATGGTAAGAGTCCCTTTTGCATGAGCTGATTGGATTTCAGCCTTTGGCTTTAACAGCTGCTGTAAAACGTTTTATGATACATTAACCTTTCCAACTCCTGCCATTAGACCTCTGAATGGAAGACTCAAGTATGTTTGCTAATTGATAAGCAGACTCTTAAAAGTGCTCAATTGTTAAAAGTGAATTTTAAAAACAAACACAAGAAGGTGATGGCAAATTCATCCAGCTGAAAAGCACATCTTAAGGATGTGGCTGGTTTTGTTTAAACAGAAGGCTTGCAACTTGTGTTGTTCCATCATCAATGATGCGATATTCTTGTTGCCTTCTGCTGTAAAGAGTTTTGCTCTAATAAATATCAGAGCTTGTGTTTACAATTAAGAAGGAAAAGAAAAGTGTGATTTTTATTTCTGTGATCTGATTTTGGCAGGCTGCCTTCCCAGTATGCAATTTGGGTTGAAACCAGAAACACTGAACACTGTAACACATTTGTTGACTTCTGCTTCCAGTGCTTTTATTGCTTCTTTAACAGGTGTGCATTCAAATGAAAACAATGTTCTTTCAAAGCCACAGCTGCTATTTGCAAGAGAAAGCTAAAAGATATTTGTAGAGAAACCTGTATTTTGTGTTTATTATTAACAAAGTCACAGTTCTGGAAAGCTTTGTGAAACTTGTGCTGAATTTCATGTTGCTTCTGAAGCTGTCTTCCTCAAATATGTAGTTACGTAAACTCAGGAAACTGAAAAAGGGGGGGAATGGAGCATAATCAGGTTACTTTGTGTATATTGTTGGAGTTATATTGCTTGAGATGCTCTGATCAGAGAAACAGGCTAGAGAAATGTCAAGAAATTTGTACGTCAGAGGTGTACAAGTGCTGCTACTGCCTCTTATCTCCCCACTGCTGTGCTTCATGACTGGTATTGCAAAGCACAGATTTAACCAGGAGGAAGCTGTATTCATCCCTTTGCAAACATTAATATGATTATCAACCCCCCCATGCAGCATTATTATGTATTTGAAACTTGCATGAGGAATACTTTTTATGCTGAAAATAATTATTTCCTAAATTAGATCCCAATTGCTTTTGGTCTTTCTAGCTGTGGGATGTTTTATGGATGAACTGAAATCTCCTCGAACTGTGGAAACAATCACTGTGTAAGTTTGAGCTACACTCCATTATAATGACACCACTTAGGCTGGCTTTAGAGTGGTTTAAAGTGTTGCTAAAAAATTTGCATTCTCTTTTCTTTTTGAAGTAACAATCTTGGCATCCTAATCAATGGCTATTAGCATGTTTTGTGTGCAACGGTCCTTTGTGCATAATTATATTCAAGTAGAGCTTCCCTAGCCTATAAAAACTTTCCATATTTATTCAGAGCAGCAAAACCCATGTACTGCTCTTGAATGTCACTGAACACATCTCTATCAGCCTCAGCTTGATTTAGCCTATCTTCCTTTCTAAAAAATTATAAAAAGTTATTATTCTACAGTCTTTTTTTCTATCCCTGGATGTTAAATAATGATCTAATAAGGGAAAAAGTTGTGCCAAATGATTACTTAATTTGTCAAACCAGTCCAAATGAACAAAGAAAGAAACAAAAATCTGTTGATTCCTTGCCTGGCCTGTTATGTTATATTACAGTGAAGCTTTTTTTTTCTGTGCTTCATTCTCTTTTCTTTATTTCATGAGCAAAGAAGTTGTATCTATGAGCAGGGTGCAATACACAGCCAAAGCAATATTCCCACCACTTAATGGAAACAGCCAGATGCTTAAATGTCTGCTTGACTGAGGTGGGAACACTGAAGTTCACTTCCTGTAAACTTGAAGGGGAAACATTTGGGGAGGAATCCAAAACTAGATGAATTAAATAGCAAATCTGTGGAGACTGTTGATGTTTAAAGATGGAATTCTGTCGACAGTAATAAAATAATGTAATTTTTGGTTTTTTCTCTTTTGGAACAAAGAAGTTTTCACATTTAATTGGTTCTTTTGCCAGGTAGAGTTCAATTGCAATGAGACATTTTGTTAATGCAGATGTCGTTGTGTGTTTTGTATATCCATGTCCTTGAAGTGTGGTTGTTATAGCAACAGGCCTAACTATTAAACAGGTTTTAGTCTTATATTTGCTTCACAGAAATAAGGTAATTAGCTTTTTGCAGCATCTTTAATTATCATGCTAGCTAGTAAAAGAGATGAGTATCACTTATCTCCCTTAGTAAATTAGCTATAGGGTATTATTTTTTCCCCAAAGGCATCATCTCTAAAATGGGTGTGTTATTAGTCTACCTAATTTCTTTCTGCCTGAGAGGGAATGTGGGAAAATAATATTTAATCTACATATGCGGTGTTAAAAAGCGCAAAAATGGTTACATTTCAAAGAGCTCACGACCTGGATAATTCCAAAAAACCAAATTCTAACTGTAGCCTTTTAGCTTTGAAAGTCCTAGCCAAACTTTGCATCTGCACTTCATAATTCCCTGCTCAGTGCTAGCTGTCGCTGCCATCACGTTGCTCCAAGCCTGTTCTGCACACTGTTCTCAGCAAGGACAGAGTTAGACAAACAGTCTGGTGAAATGGGTACTTTCGAGACTCCCTTTGGATCTGCTTTTCCCTTACAATTATCTCGAAATTAAACTCTTCGCTGCTGTGTGAGCTTGCAGCTCAAAATTTGCCTTTCAACAGAATTATCTGTGTTAGGATCTGGTTGTGTGAGTGATCTCTAAAATCTGTTTTTTCCCTTCGAGCACCAGTATACAGGAAGGAGAAGGTGGGGGAGTGAAGGGAGAAACCTTCAATTTCTGTTTGCATCAAGGGATGCTCCCCAGACAGAAATAATGCAGCTGTGGAAGGCTTTTTACGAGGGGTTCCTTGGTGCCTGCAGTGATGCTGAGCTCCCGTTGCTGCCCCTGCAGGAGCTCAGGTGGGGCTGGGCACGCTGTGGGTGTGGGGCCCAGGTAACCCTGGGGAAGGACAAGCCCTATCCCTCTGCATCCCTCTGTTACAGCTCTGGGGAGGACAGCCTAAAGCAGCTTTCCTGGACACTGCATCCTGTGCTCCTGGGTTGGTCCCACGGTGATGGGGTGCCAGGCACAGGGATGGGGAGAGCAGCCATGGTGAAAGGCAGGGTTCCACTGTCAGAAAATGGGCACTGTGAGGTGCTGAGGTCCTTTCTGCACTTCTGCAGGCAGCACCTTCTTAGGTACTGCAGCTCCCAGGGCTTCCACTTTCCAGAGGCCTGGGCTTTTTTCTGGGTGATGGGGATTTTGTTAACATTTTTGGGTTTTTTTCATTTCTTTTTCCATTGAGAGGTCTGAAACAGGAAAATGCTGTTCAACATGAAATTATTACTTGCAGGAGGACCTGAGCTTGTACTGTAGTGTGTGTAACAGACCCTGGTGTAGGGCCATTTGAGACAGCTTTGCTGTTATTCTGTCTCTGAGTAAAGCATTTAACTTCCCAGCTATGTGGTATTGCAGCATCTGGATACCAAGCCTTGTGACTAAGGGTTTGTCTCTTGGAGCCTGGATTCAAAGTCTGACAAATGCAATGAGAGAACTCTTTCACAGTCCTGGGGAGATCTGGAGAGATGGGGGGCAGCAGACAGGATGGAGAGGGGGGGCAGATTTTGGGGGTATAATTTTTTAAATTAAGAAACCTGAGGTTTAGTTATTATAATCCCTATTGTCATGATCAGATCAGCAAGTTAGGAAAAGCAATGTTGCATTACAGCGAGATAACTGCCAGTTCAAACAGAACAGCAAGAGTTGTAGCTGCGTGTGCATTCTGGCATCTTATTTGCCCATGGCAGCATGGTAATTGAGCGTACACAAATGATCGGAAATTAAATTTGAGTATTTTTGCACAAGCTAAATATGTGTGGTTTTTCTGGCACATATGGCCCAGAGCTGCACCAGATATTGCTAGTCTTGTTACTAGGTAATTGTGCTCTACTAGGTAGTATTGATCTACAAGAAATGTTAATGATATTGATGAGTTTTAATTAATTCTTTTTAATAAATGAACTTTTTTTTTCAGTAAACTTCTGTGCTAAGAAGTAGTAATAGGGGATCTATGTAATGCTTGCAGGACTGTATGTTTACTCTCGTGGCACAGTGCCTGCAATGTTTCTCAGTAATTGTGTTCCAAAATTAGCAGTTTTGCAGAGTTTGAATGGCTATAACTCCTTGATTGTCATGTGCACCACCCAAATCTGTCTAGGGTTAAGTTACTGAACCGACAGTCCAGCTTTTAAGGGTAAAAGGACAATCAGTCTTTGGAGACAATGTGTTTAGTTCGAGGGGGAAATGAATCTAGGGTGAAAGAAGCAGCCTTTTTTTTTTTCATTTTTTACTTGTCTTAGAAATGGAAATCTCAGTCATGCCTTTAATGACCATCTGCAAATTGATACCATAAATTCGTAAACAGTGTTCTGCCAGTTTAAAAAGCAGGCATTGCCAGAACTCATATGATACACTTGCGCAATATGACCTTTTATTTTTAAAAAGGTAGTTTTCAGCTCGGCTTCCAAACCCTGGAGCTTCTGGTTTCAGAACTGTGTAAGATTGGTTCTGCAGATCTCTCTGCGTTACCTCCCCGTAGCCCGTTTTACAGACAGGTGTGGTGGCTGGATGGTTCTTTTTCCCCTCGTTAACCGGCCCGTAGGAATCGGCCCCCGCTGCCGGGCTCCGCTGCCGGGCTCCGCTGCCGCGCTCCCCCGGCTGCCGGGCTCAGCAGCACCGCGGTGTCCCTGCCTCGCCTCCGCCCTTCCCTGCTGACGCGCTGCACATCGCGGCCGGAGCAGCCTGGAAATGACACGCTGCGGCGGCAGCTCGCGGCTTCTGAAGGCCGTCCTGCTCCTGCGCTGCCCCGGGAAGCAGCACAGCCGTGCTGGAGGCCGAGGCGGCCCTCGCCATCCCAGCCCGGAGACCGAGCAACCACCGCATCCTGCCCCGCTGCCGTGGGCCCGCAGGCAGCGAAATCCATCTCCCACCGCTTGTGACGGTGATTCAGCAGGAGCTCGGGTGACTCATTTAGCTACCGAGGAGATTAAAATCAATTCCGGCTTCGGAGAATGACAGACTGCCCTTTCGTGTCACGTTAATCTGGGCTGATGAAAAACAGCCCAGAATTGGTTACGCGGCCACGAGAGGGAGCGCACAAATCTGGGAGTGCCACAGGGATTTATGGGCACGACCAACATAGGTGTTTTAAAGGTCGTTATTCGAAACAGCTGGCTGTTTCTTAATTCAAATCGGTTTATTTTGTCCTTTATCTAGTTTGTTTTTTCCTGAAGAGAAGGTGTTAGCAGATTTAATGTCAAGTTGAGGCAGCCATATTCAGGCTTCATTCATGATCACTCTTTTTATTGTATTTTGGTTAAAATTTGACCAAATTCTGCTCTTAGACAAGAAAAAAATCCTATAAAAAACTGAAACGTCAAACATGGTCAGTAACTGTGCTCTGTCTCAGTTAGCATATGCATGTAACCTTCCTTTCCCTATAACTGGACTATACAGATAAATATAGGGGGCTGTGTGCTAGGTTAGTTCCATTCCTTTTAGCTCATATGGAGCTCCAGAGGAAGGACAAAACTCTAAAGGTACCCATCTTTGTCTTTTGTAATGTATTGCAATACAACTGTCTGGAGAGCACATGAGGAAAAGGCTCTTACCAGCAAAACCAGCCACTAATTGGTGGACAATAAAGGGATTTATCCCCAGCCAGCAGGAGCTGCCCATGGGGAGATGATAGGTTGCAGGTCTATGCAACATTGGAAGCAGGACACAGAAGCAACACAGCTTGTATCCCATGTTTATCACTCAAAGGAACTCCAGACCAACATATATTCTGTAAATTATAAACAGTATTTAATCACATCATAAGAAATTGGAAAAAAACCCCAAGCAACAAAAACCACCCACAAAACTTTTCAAATAGCACAGAGCAACTGTGCAGCTGGCATGCTGAAGGGAATAATTTGTTGTAATTACCATTTAAAACTTGGGAGGATTTTTTGGTGTTTGTGGGGATTTTCTTCCTCCCCCTTTTATTCTTCATGTGCAAGTTAGCTGAATGTTTCTCCAACACGTTTCTTGGGGAATCTTAGAAAGGAAAAACACTTGACAGAAAAGAGTGCAGTAATCCTCAATGTTTCGTGTATGCATGAAGCTCTGGAGCATTTTCAAAAGCCTTTTTTTTTTTTCAACTTAAGTCTCTAAAAGTCTCTAATTGGCTTTACCCTGAGATTATTCCCATCTATGAGTCTGATGCATTTCCCTCTGTGGCACTCCCAGTTTGCTCCTTGTTTTCAGTGCAGCTGAGGAGCTGGCTGGCTTTTGAGTGATTCCCAGCATGATGATGTTCCTCTAATGTCCTGTAAAGAAGGAACCCTCTTGCTGCTATAGGTCTATTTATTGAATAATCAGGAAGATGCCTTAAAAGCCTTTATTTCCTCTGGCTGCAGCTTCCACACAAGACAGCAGGCTCATTAAATAACCACTTGAATGATACACACTTGGGGGTGTATTTCCCCCTATGCTGCCAAGCCAGAAAGATTCTAAACATGCCTTAGTTTGATGTGGCTGCAGGTTAAAATGGGATAAAAGAAGGCAGGGTTCCCACTGGCTGGCAGCAAAGGAAGAGAGGGTGTGTGTTCTGAGAGCTCAGCAAAACTTGAAACAGCTGCAGCTAAAAGAATACTGAGGTTCAGCCAGTCCTATCACATCCCAGTGCCTTGACCAATCCTTGTGCCAGGCAGAAACCTGGGCTGGTCTTAGAGCACGGTGCCTCTGAGATGGTAACACTCACTAGAAATGGGATGTCCCAGTGTCTAGGGACCAGAATAGTCCTTCCTTTTCATACTCATGTTGCCTGAGTGAAATCATGGATACAGCTTTTTACAGCCCGTTCCTGAGGCCCAAACCACTTGCTACTTCTCCTATGCCTGTATGGTGGCTTCGTGTGCGTGGTCTTTCAGCTGAATTCGTCCCTGAATTCATCCGCTCCGTTAAGCAGATCCCCACGCAGTTTTCCCAATCGGATCTGAGGTCTGTACAGGCTGTGCTGGATTCGATTTCTGCTGTGTAATCTGTACTCCCCTTTGCATGGACATTCCAATGAGACTGGATGACATGGCATAGAGGATCCAGGTTGTTGTTTCTTTGTCACTTGGGATTGAATTCTGCTGACTAATGCCTAAGAAATTACACGAACTTTTTACAAAGAAAAATGTGCTATATTGATGGAATTTTCAATCTTGTTCAAATGTCAGGCAATCTGCTTGCAGAAATTAGCGTTCTCATTTCTTGACTCTTCGACCTTAATAACCAAAGTAAATATTGAACCAACCTTTTAAAACTGAGATTACTCATTTAAATCCAATTGGAAAACATGGTGATGGTAAGGACAAAAATGTCAAGGAAGCTGGGGAGCTGAGTTATATTTGCCAAACACGTTAGGCTTTGAAATCTGATCATTTCCTGCCAATTACAAGTTTGGAGCTGTTTGTGGAGATCATTTGTGTTGGCCTAGACGTTACAGGTTGATATGAGCTTTTGTATTTCCTTGTGAAATGTTCCATTAGGATAGAACGTGTTGTGCTTCTCTGTTTCTGGTTGCTAAGTACCCATTTTTCACAGCTGTACCTTGAGGTAGAAATTTAATAACCCTGTGATGTTTACTGTCTTTCCTACAGAGCTGCAAGATTTCTAGTAATAGAAAGGAATATGTAACCTTACAATCAAACAGTGCTTTAACCAGTTGGATAGAGGCATATTATGGTCAGGTTTTCCAGCTGGAGTGGTATGTATGTATAGAAATTGACTCTTGTTGGCCAGTTTAGGTGCTGTTCTAGTATTAGTGTGACCCCTTGGGAAGTGCACTTTTGCAGACAAATACTGTACTGGAAGGAAAGGGTATGATAGAGGGAAAAAAAGTAATTTTAAATTCAAAATTGCTGTCTTTCCTGAACTGATACCTTATATCTCTGAAGATAACTTGTCTTGAAGCTTAAGACCTGGGCAAATATCAATGCTGTTACATAGTAATATGTAAAAAAAACCCAAACAACCCAGTCATCTCTCTGAAAGAAAAAGTCATACCATTCCTATTACAATGAGTGCAAGTGATCCATGCTGTTGGATCTGAGGAAAGCCTAAAAGCCAACTGCAATTTATGTTCTGTTTCCTGTTATGAATTCTGTTGACTGCAGCTGTGGCGCTGTGGAATTTAGAGCCTTTACATTGATGGGAGTTTGGCATATCAGAGCAGAAGGTATCTGCTGGTTGCTTGGGGAGATACAGAGAATATCTGTGCGCTGGACAAAACAGGAGCATGTCATATAAGTTCCCTATTTGTTGGATGAAATCTTTGCCCTGCTTGATAAGATGTTGACGACTTTGACGCCTTTTCCTGTCCATGGCAGGGAGGTTAGAACAAGATGATTTTTAAGGTCGCTTCAAACCCAAATCATTCTATATTTCTATGATTCAATGATTTCCTGGCTAGAAAATTATAAAGGTTTGTCTCTCTTTTGGACCTTCATGCCTTGCCCTTGTGTTTCTAGGGAGCTTAGACAAGAAACCCTACTTGCAAAACTGTTGGAAATCCAGATATATTCACATCTGGAGCTGTCCAGGACATTCTAGTTTGAGCTTTCCTTTCTCTAGATTCTCATGTGTGAAAAAGCTGCAGTTTATTTCTCCCCTACGTATTTGCAGGAATGGCTATTGCTAATCTTCCAAATAAAATTAAATTAGAGCAAGTTTGCACTTTTTTGTTTGCCTCAAAATCAGCATGACAAAATAGCTCCCTAAAGGAAACAAGAGGGGTTTTTGTGTTGTTTCTTAAGATGAAACAAGGGAACAAAGGACTGTCTTGCAATGCAGGGATCTGTAATGGAAGAAGCCCACATTGCCAGACTGAAGGAGGAGAATGCAGTGCTCCAAAGAGAATGAGACAATTGTGCTTGATGAGCTGCGCATTAAACATGACTGTTTTCAAGCAGAATCAGAAACTATGTGTGATATTTGAATTTCCGTAGACTACTCTTCCATTGTTTACCTATGTTTTATTTTTCCTCTCAGACCTTTCTCTCTCATCTGAAGAGTTTGGGAGTTTTTTAGATATCTAACAATGAGTTCCCATTCCAGTTGTTATTGAGCACCTCAGAATTATGGGAAACTACATAGGAGCACTGTGTTCCTTCACTTTTTGTGGATAATTAACTGCCTCAACTATATTTGGCCTTCTTTCAAACTGCAGAATTATTTACAAGAATGATAGATGATCAGTTATTTTCAAAAAAAGTTTAGTAACAATGTACATCTACTGGTAGCAACTAAATTCTTAATTTTCTGGCTGGGTTTGCTCCAGTCTGGGAGCAAATTTTGCTATCCAAAGTAGGATATTGTGGTGAGCATGCAGCTTGTCATCAGCCCTCTATGAAGGGGCTGTGTTCAATTCTCAATATATTTTCAAAGAACCTCATCCTAGGGAAGGCTTAAAAAAGGCTTATCAAAGCCTTTTGCAGGGCTGTCTTGTGTCTCAGAGGAGGGGAAATTCATGGTGTCTTTCCTCTCACTGAGCAAGCTCTTAATCTTGGGAAATCTTTGCAAGAATTTATGATAAGTTGAAATGGTCCCACTTTGGGTGATTTGGTGAGATGTTTTGTATCTCAAAATAGGTTGAGCACTTCCTTTCCCCTGAAACAGTGTCTAAGCTTTAGTTGGAGATGAGATAATAATTAAGGTGATCTTTCCCACTCCAGCAATCAAAGCAGCTTTTCAAGCCCCTTTTTAAAGTACTGTCTATAAAGCTCTTAAAACCTCATAAACACATCAAAGAGTTAAAAATAACTACTGTTGTTTCCTTATTGCTTTTTCTCCAGTGCTTTGAATTGCATCCTCTAATCTCCTGAATCTCTGCTCACAAGCCCTTCCCACAGATGTCCCTTGCACTCTGTTAAAAACACAATCTACTGCTTTACCAACATATCCTCACACCTTGCTGTATATTAGCTCATCTTCATTACAATATCTTTAACTGGAATTTGCAGCTGATCTTTGAGGCTTCTCAGCGGAATCAATGACTCTTTCCTATCAAAATTAATTGTTTCCCAAAAGCTTCCTTCCCTTGCTGGGAATTCAGTGCCACCTAAAGTGAAACTGATTTATTAATTAATTTCTTTGCCATTTTGTTTGTAGTTTTTTTTTTTTCAAGGTGATCTCTGTTGCTTAACTTACAGATGCAAATGGCAAGCAGGGTCGACCTATTGTTTATTCTCTGGGTGTGTACGTCTGCAGCTGGGAAGAATGAGCAGATGTGTGGGTCCTGAGAAGCTCATGTTGCCTTAGGCCACACCTGATATTCAGCATAGGCCTGGGCCAGGGGTTAGAAACTGGGAATAAGGGAGAAGTCATTTCAGCTGAATAACTCTTTTATCTTCTCTCTGTTTACCTAACTGCTGTACAAAAGCCAGTCAAATCTACCATATAATCCTCTCTTGAGAGAGACGCAAAGAATGAAGATGGGTGTCAGGTTGTGAAGAAAAAAAGCAGTGACTTGGAACAATCCAGCAATGTTTACCCACCCCAAACAGCAGAGATAAGAACAAAAGTGATAAAGAAACCTAAATCCCACATCAACAGCACAATATTAGAAGGGTGATTAAGATTATGGGCCTAAGGGAATGTACACTGCGTTAAGGAAAGTGGAGTACCTGAGTTTTAGGTTACCTAGAAAAACAGGCAGGTTGGACTGACCTGTGCAGGTGTTGATGAAGCAAAGGAGCACAGACCGATGGCCATTGGTGCTGGGATGCTGTGCAGGTGCCTTGCCTGGAGCTGGAGCACAGCCTTACCTGGCATCATCAGTTTGCCTGATGGGTAGCAGGGCAGCTCCGTGACAAGCAACCAAGCAATGGCAGCAAAAGGGCGCTGCTTTGGAGCCAAGTAAGATTGGATTTAAATTTTAACTCTTGGTTTGTGTTTTCCGCTAAATTCTACCCCACATCTGCAGAAATTTTTGAATTTAATGAACCTGTGCAAATTCCAGTGCCAGTTGCTATTCATCAGCTTCTTGGATCCTATATACAAATGTACACGTGCTGTACCCTGGTCAGCTCTATTTATAACTGAATACTGCTGCTTTGTACTTCACTGCTCATATATGGCAGCCAACTACAATTAGCTAACTCATTAATAACCAGAGAATTTTTACTTCTGGTGAGATGCTTTAGCTTTGCTGTTCAAAGAAGAACCAACAGAAAACTGTTCAGATTTTTAAGGAGGCTGGAGTAAAACTGTTCTGAAAATCTACTTTCCAGCATTTACTATGCCCTTGAAGGATGAATTGAGGCCAGCTGGCAGGCTTTTCTCAACAGAGATGACAAAACTGATAACATTTTATAAGCTCCCACTCCATATTTCTGTTTCTTGTAACTATTCTTAGAAAGCAGAGTTTTTATGGGTGCTAATTATACCATTAAAATGCCAACTATTCATGTCTTCTCTAATAAAATTGCTGTAATACACACACTCACGAACATTTCTTTGGATCCCAGTGATGTGCTGGTGGGTAGTTGTGACCCACAGTGAGTGAACACTTGCAGTCTATCCAAATTAAGGAGAACAGACTAAAGCAAAGAGGATGCAGGAAGCACGGCATACTCTCTCCTCCCTCCCCTGACTGGCCAGGCTTGAGTAAATTCTCAAGACCAAGAGGACATTCCCTGAATGCCCTGTCATGTCCTGGCATGGAAAGGTTAGAGGTCTCTTGTGCTACAGAGCATGTGTACATGTTAGGGCCACAGCTTGGATGGAGATACCGGGTTTTGTGCTTTCCTCTGTTTTGAATGAAATCATGCAATCAGATTTCTTGTTCTTTGCACTACCTCTAAAGTCTGGTGCAAGAAAACTTCCCAGCATCATCAGTAAGGTAGGACGTGCTCCCAGTTCTTAGGATTGTCTCAAATAAGGCATGACATTTGGTGTCTCTAACCTATATGGTGTTAGGTTCTCAATGAGTCAACTTGTAATCACCTACTCTTCAGTCCCTGACTTACACTTGGCCGTTAAAAACTACCGATTTTTCTGCAGACCTGTCAAGTAAAATGGGTCATGAAACAATGCCAGATAAATAGCTTAATATGGGCCTATGAGGTCTTTTGGCTATTCTGACAGGCTTATGACTGAAGCCTTGATTTACAGCCCTGTTTGTGACACAGACATCCCCCTCAGATCTAGTTTTTCCATTTCTTATGTAGCTCTCTTGTTATTACTGTGCCTGCAGATGGTATCCTTCATTTGAGGAGATGGAAAGACACATGAACAAGTACTATGTAGTGATGTAATGAGGCTGTTCAAAACAAAGCTATCACCTTCACAAGCCTGGAAGTTGATTTGGATTGAGGCAATGGACTCAGATGCCTGTAAGCTCCATCTTTCAAAACAAAGAGAAGTAGGTACAAGGTCTCAGGAGCAAAGAGCCTGACGATAAGCCCATTACTGACTACAGAGAGGCCACAAGGCCCCCAGCAAGGGGGCAGGTAACAGCCTGTCAATGGCAGTATCTGTATCTCTGGATAGCGTTTGCCTTTTCGTCTTAAAACAGTCTTGAAAGCATGAAGTACGAAAAATTACAGTTTGTTCTATTAAACATGTGCACGTAATGGTTACGTGTACTTAATGGCCTGCTGTCTCTTCCCATGTCGTGCCTAGAGCAAACAGCAGGTCACGAGGGTTGGAGAAGGGTGGAGGAGGAGAAGTGTGCAGCCATTTGCCGTGCCAGAGTGGGAGTCGGGCTGTCCTGTGTGTGTCTGCTGGAACAGCAGCCAGCCTACCCTCCTAAACCCGGCTCTGCTTCACAGCTAGCCTTCTGTGTGGTTCCTGCTGCACTTGCTGCTGCTGCCATGGCACACAGCGTCTTGTACCACGCACAGAACGAAGCATCTGCTGTGAGAGAAACGTCGAGAAAGAACAGCATTTTGAAACTCTGTGTTGTTAAAAACTGCTCAGTTGCTATCTAGAAAGGTGCAAAGGGACCCTGTCCTTTAGGATGAAAAGCACGAGGCAACACAAGGCACAAGGGCAGCCTGGAGAGAAGAAATATTGTCTTTCATTGACGTTTCTGGGTGAGTCATTCCCCCTCGGTCTGACTCAGCACCGAGCGCTGCCGCACTCCCCAGAACATCTCCCAGCTCACGGCAGCCACTGCCCAAGAGGAAGAACCCTGCTGGGTGCTGAGGGCACCGCGGTGGCTCAGTGTGCTGGCCCTGCCAAGCAGCTGTGCCAGGGAGCGTGGGGGCAGTGGGCCTGACCCTGGCTGCCTTCTGCCGCCGAGCGCTCGGAACAGTCCTGCTGACATCTGGCTGAAGCCCGGGTTTTCTAGAATTTGCTGGAAAACTTGACAGCAAAATGCCCAAATGAGACAGGAAAATCATTTTGTGATGTGTAAACGTGTTGCTGCTCCTTCCAAGTGCCGACCTGGATCTTTCCCATTTTCTGGGAGAGGCTGTCTGCACCGTGCTGCAAACTCCTGCCCATCTCCCGAGCAGCCAGAGCGGCTCCAGCTCTTCGGCTCTGCCGTTGCCATGGCTTTGCCCCAGTGTCTGAGATCACAAGCTGGCTACCTGCCACTGTATATGGGTTTTGTGAGAACTGAATTATGCTTGTTTGCTTGGGTGTTTTTTGCCCAGCAAGATTAACAGTAGCGTCGCTCACAAAATCCTCACCTTGAGAAAGATGTGGTGTTGATGTTTCCTTTCAAAGGGAAAACTAAAGGAACTAAAACAAGTTAGAGAACCAAACAGGCCCTAAATTTGGACACCATGTCTCAGGGTGTGTTTTCAGTGGTTTTGTCTTCAGTGACATGTGTAATAACTTCTGTTAGCACTTGGCTAAACAGAGGGCTGGGAGGCAGATCAGCTCTCCAGATCTGCCACCGGTAATTCTGGATATATGGGGGTAAATGGCTGAATCTTTCGATACTGATGCTTCCCTTAAAAAAAAATAAATAAAAAAGAGAGAAAGATGTAAAATAAAAAAGAAAAGAAAATCAAAACAACAACTTTATATAATTTTTCTATTTTGGCTCTTTATATGGTATTGATGAGGCCCTGGTATGGCTCTGCAATAGCCCTCTAGCAGGAACATCTTGGGCAAAAATCTGTCTGATTTTTAAAGTGGTAAGGGTATGAGTGGAAGTAAGTGAAGTAGGTGTAGGCATAGTTGCAGGAGACCTATTTCATGTGCGAAGAAGTTTTTCCTTTCCATTTTATTTTGTATAGCACTTATATATTGAATGCAGTACATATCATATGTGCATAACATTCAGAACTTGCATGCTATGAACTAAATTATTGGACTGTCTGAACAAAAACTCCTCTTTTTATAATGTTGCAATGTCTTCTGAAATAGTTAAAATTCAAACATATTTCTAAATGTTGCACCTCTAGAATTCTTTATGTGAGGATGTGTCTTCCTGTAAGAGAGTTATTTTTTATTTTCACTATCCTTTTATGGAGGTTTAAATTATCTTGAGTTATTCAATAAAACCCACAAAATTGCTCTTTACGCAATTACTCAGAGAGAGTGTTCCATTATGTGACAGTCACACAGCCACACAATATCCCTTTCATCTATAACTTTCTGCTGCTTTTTCCCACTAAGTATCTGAGAAAGTAAGACAAGTTCAAAATATTCCAGTACTTATGCTGGCCTGGGTACTGCTGATGCCAAGGGAGAAAGTCTGGGAATTTCTGCATGGTCCAGAGAGGCCTATTTATTAGGATAAATAATATGGATGTGCCTCACTGCCCTAACCAGGATTCTCTGACCTGACTTGCTTTCATAATTTCAGAGCATCTGATTTCCTTTCTATCCTGAGCACTGACTTTCTGATGAGTAGGTTTTCCAGCATTCTCATGATGATGGTGATGATGCCAAGCATTTGAGACAGACTTTTGTCAAAGGACTTGTTGGATTTTGAGGAAAACGTACAGATGTGAGCTTGAGGGACTCAGGTTTGGAGTCTAGTCCTTATGGTTCTGTAATTCTTGGATCAGACTCTTTGGTCTCTCTGTGTCTCAGTTTCCAGCCTACAAAAGGAAGAAATTTCTCCATTGGAGTGGGGTGCTGTGAAGTAAACATTGAAAATCATGAAGCACTCCAACACTATGGTAATGGAGGCTCTATAACAAGGATGGGCAGAGAGCAAGAAAGCTTTTTACATGGTTCAGTTTAGTTTTTGGAATCTAACGAGATGGAGCCAAGTCCTTGATGGTAAAAATCAGAAGTTTCACTGATTCATTGAGAATCAGCCTGGCTGAAAATTATGCAGATGTTTCTACGATTCGAGCTTCCTAGACATGAGAAGAAGACTTTCCTGTGTGAGCCTGTGCACTGTGCACCAGCAGTAGGAGGATTTCAGAGCCGATCTCCTCAGCCTGAACTCCAGCAAGATGCTCCAACATATGCACCTGCCATGCCTGGTCAATAAAGGCTCAGAGATTTATTAAGTCTAGAAAAGCCCACAGGAAGGAAAAAAAGGTTGAATATGTATCTACCCCTGAAAAAAAATAGTATTTTAAGGTATATCAAAGTTTTCTTCATGGAAGATTATGGTTTTACTTTCTATGTTTGCAGGCTGAACTCTTTTCAGCCTAAGAACCATTGAAGGGTTTGTTGTGCTCATCTGGCTGAATGAATAGTTTAATGATAAACAGTCAAATATGGCAAGAAAATATGAAAAGCTGCAGGTGCAGGTCCTCCAGCAGGACTTTGAAGTCAGACTCAGTTTTGAAGTGCTCTTTAGGTTTTACTTTCACCTTCCAGGAAGCCTCCTGGCTGGCAAGGAAGATTTCCTCTCTCGGAGCTGCTGGCAGCCTGGTTAAGGCCTGGCAGGTGGGTGAGGAGGGGATCTGCTCTTCCTTAGCTGCCTGCATGAACCCTGTTTGCTTTCTGATTCCTTTCTGCTGCTCAGGTTTCCCCTGGAATCCCAGTTAAATAGTTTATTTGGTACTCAGGCTGTGGAGAAAGTGTGAACCACATGCATGGAAGCTGTAGGTTGCTGTGAATTTTCCCCGCACTACTAATGGAAATTGAACCCAGTTGTGAAAGCTAATTTGGTTTTGTAATTTTGGCAGAAAATACTGTGTTGAGAGAGCCAAGGTCATCTTGCCTTGCGATTAAAAGGCGTGTGAGGTCTGAAGAGGCAGTGGGGGATCTCTCCTGTCTTGCATGGCGACTTTCAGCCATCTGCTTGCGAGAGTTTGTCCTCTGCAGTGCTGCAATAGGGCACAGGCAAGATGAATGGCAATGGAGAAAAATCACCTTGTTCCCCTTCCCCTGCGAAGATACAGTTCCTTAGAGCTGCATACTGGAGCAGAAATGCCACTGCTGATACCCTGGGTGCCTGTAAGCTCAGAGAACTTAATACTGATGGAGAAAGAAAAAATATAAAAGGAAAAGTTTGAACTTATAGAAGGGAAGATGAATTCCTCCTGAAAATTTACATGCAAAGCAGGAATTGTTCCTTATTTGAACCAATAATATAAGGAAAGTTGTAATGTGTCTTACATTTATCAGAATAGAAAATACTTCCAAGTGCACTTTTAAAGAACAATACTTTATTTATTTATTTCTGTTTCTTGGAAGAAAAAGAAAGCAAAACATTTTTGGGAGGCTGTGATCAGAATAAAGCGCTAAGGGTAGGCTTTATGCTGGATCACATTTCCAGGTTTTTTCATTCTGTAGATAAGCCAGGTGTTTGGAGTTTTCCTGCCTGCAGAAAACCAAGCTCTCTGTTGTCTGTGCCCTGTGCTGCCTTTGCCTGGCTCCCTGCACTGGCACACATGGCTCTGCAGAGCTCCCCTCCTCTCCAGAAACAACGGCCTGCTGGGGTTCCCTGCTCCACAGAGGAGACTCAGAGGGTAAACCAGGCTTGAAAGCAGCTCCATTTTCTTGAATTACTTGCACCTGAATGGAGCTACCTGAGCATGTGCCAGTAACCCATTCCTGGGAATTCGGCACTGCCCAGCCTTGGCACTTTACCCTTACTGTTTAGGTGGTGTCTGTTTCTTAGGAACAATGTTCACTTTTGACTTTGTGTTAAGAATGTTCTAAATCTTGAAACTTTCTCTCTTCGATAGTGAAGGATATGTTATAGTTAGCCTTTAGCAAGTTTGATTTTTCCACAAAGATTTTATGTGTACTCATAGCAGTGTGTGAGAATACTTGCATGTGTAATGAAAGCCATTTTGTTCCTTTATTTAATTCAATAAGCATTCATCTAAGAATTAAAATTTTTGTCTCTATATTTGAGAAGCAGACTTCATAAATAGTAGCCTTTGATATAATTAAGTTTTAATATGTCTTCAAGATCAAACAAATCAAATAAATCATATAAGTCAAGCCTCTTGTTCCCCAGTTGGCTGTTGAATGAATGCCCTAAACCTAAGCCCTCTCTGGGCCAGAGTTTTGGTCAGAGGCACAAACATATGCTTCCTCATTTAAAAGCAAAAATGTTTGTCACTGGGTAAAAGTTAGAAAACATTAAAATATGAAACCAATCTGGCAAACAAAAATGGAAAAATGTTTTCCTGTATATATAATGAGAATTCTGCAGATTCTGCAGCCCATAAAGATAAAAGTATTTGCTCCCACTGCATAGGACAAGCAGGACAAATTGGTTGTTCCCTATTCCCTACTAGCCGGGCTTGTGAATTCAGGTCAGCAGCCTGCAGTTAATTGTGTCCTGTGCTGACAGGTGAGCAGGGGAAAGGGGCTTGGAGGTGCAGACCTCCTGGGCTCTCCCCAGAGATGATTGTCCCACAGGCAGCAGAGCAGATAATGAAAAACCTGACAGGGAGGATTGGAAGTGAGAGCAGTGCAGGTTTACCAGTGAGTCATGGTGTAACGCTGGTAGCAGCAGGGTTCTCGCGTGCTGTGTTTGTGACAGGATGAGTCAGAGAATGGAAGGATAAAGGTACAGGTTCCTGAGATTGGAAGTGGTGGTTAGTGTCTGTCCCAATACTTGAGACATGTCCTTGTGCTGGCTCTCCAGAGAGGAGGCAGCTGGGGAAGCTTTGCTTAGGACTCTTGGCCTCCAAGGTGGCTGAACACAAGCAGGCTCCACAAGGAAAGTGGTACCCCTGGCTTTAGCTTGATCCTGGACCTGGGCTCAGATGTTTCCCCTTGCTGAGATGTTTCCACTTCAGACTTGCATTGCGGCACAGGGAGAGCTGACTTGCTCCTGTCTGCAGAGCCAAAGTCAGCCATTTCCCTGAAAGAAGTGGAAAATTCAGAGCAACATGCATACTGTTTTATCTGCCTGCCAAAATAAAGCTATTGGGAGCAAAAAGGCACAGGCCTGGAGGAAGGATGATACAAAAGCAATAACAATGCTGTCTCTGATCCTGCACCACTTCTTTTACAGCCTGGATGCCGCTTGATTAGGAATTTGTAGTGCCAGCTTTTCTTGCCCACATTTCTCTTTGCCATCTCTCCTGTGGTGGTACAGGACTGAGGCATTGCCCCTTGTCTCACACAGCCACTGATTTTCTCTTTACAGCATGCTTCCCATCAGAGAGGCAAATATTGATTTTTCTAACCAGTAAAAGAAACAACAGTCAAGTCAAGATACAGCAGAAATGTGTGGCAGGAATAACTGTAGAACGTCTCAGAAACCAGTACTCCTCACAGGCTCACATGCACCAGAGACCATTGCCTGCTGGCCAGTGAGGATTACAAATGGTTGTGCAGGATGGGACTGTGCTCAGGATTTTCTTTCTCCATGGAGCTCACAGGGCTGTTTTCAATGCCCTGAGCCATTCTACTTGTTCCACTTCAGCAGAGTGACTCCTGAGGCCATGTTGAGATGCTCCAGCTCTCATCCCCTCCCCACTTTCCTCTTGACTCCCCTTGTCACCCTCTGTACCCACGGCCACAATCATCAAAAATCATCCTTGTCACTCCAGTGATCTGTGGGTGCAGACCTGGGTGAGCTGGGCTCATAAACAAGGCCAAGGGAACTTAATCAAAAGGTGATTTTGAAGTGGTCACAAACAGTTTCCCAATGCAGCCATTTGCCTCCTGCCCCACACCCTGATTTTGTTGGAAAGGTGGGCTGGGGAGACAGGGCCCGAGGTGCCACACAGAGGGTCCAGGGCTGCCTCATGAATGTCTCTGGCTGGAGCTGCTGCTGCTCTGCCTCCCTGTTGCTAAGGAAGGTTTCTATGGCAAAGGCCCACCAAGAAAGTGAGAATTAGAGAGAGTTAATGTTCAAAACAGATGAGCTTGATAATGTCGGCAGCTGGTTTCTACAGGGGAAATAATCTGCTGGAAAGGAAGAGTGGCCGTCTCGGATGCTGTGCAGAGTAGGAGGTACAGCTGGTGTGTTTGTCAGTTCATCTGATTTTAATGTTGGTAGTTTGTGGTAAATGCAAAGTGTTAAATGAAATGTTGGTTGTGAGATATTCTCATTATAGGAGTGTTCTTGTAGGATGATAAGCTGCAAGCTTCAGTCACACCTCAAAAACTCTTGCTGTCCCATAGGTGTCTCCCCATCGGCTGGAGTAGAGTGTGGGGAGGCAATTTGGACTTGAATCCCCAAGTAAAAATGCTCCAGTCAAAGTAGAGCTCTGACTACACACAAGACAAAAATCTCGGCATCCCTGAGGCCTGCCAAAACCTCTGAGCATCTTCCTCGGCAGCCTGGAATAGTCCCGGAGTGGTGCTGGTCTATTTTCTGCGCGTGCTGTAGAAGGGCTTAGGTCTCAACCCTTGTCCTCTGGGGTATCAGTGGTACCATCAGTGATGCCTTCGGGCACTGAGTCTGGTGTTTGGAGCTCTCCACAGGAGATTGACTCTCCCACGCCTGCACAGGTTTGAACACATGGTATCTCTTCTGAAGAAAGCATTTCACCCTTGTGCCAGGTGCAGGTAATCTGGGAGGCACCGAGCTCCTGCATGTGGGACCATGCCCTGCCAGGAGAGGCAGGTCACTGGGAAAAGGTTGCAGAGAACAAAAGGACACTTGTCCCTCTCGATGGCAGGCATCACATTCACTGGGGGTTTGGTCCATCTGACAGTGGACCTGTCTGCTGCATTTGTAATTTAGTGCAAGGACACGGTGGCTAATTGATGGATGGGGTCATGTGAAGTGGCTGCATGGGACAGCAGGAGACCAGGCTTGGTGCAGGAGGGATCCTCCAGTGCTACAGCCAGGGCTGCATAAGAGATCAGGCCCCAGGGAGCATGGTGAGCCCCAACAGTCTCAGCGTGCTGGATTGAGAGCCAGCAGAATGCCTGTTCATCAGATGTTATGTATGGAAAATGAGCAGTTCTGGGTTCAGAAACAGGATTTCATCCAGCTGGATGGCCCTTGCAGGCTGGAGTTAACCCTGTGTAAATGGACCATCGCTTACAGTTTCCCACTGAAGTGGGACTTCTGAGATTGAGGATTGCTTCTTGACAGAAGGTATGTGAAATCTCATGCTACTGAAAACAGTTTTCCTTCTTCAGCTGTTTCTCAGTGCTGTTGGTCTCCCACCTTTAACAAGCTTAAATTTGCTGGGGGGAAAATGCATTATGAAATGGTGTGTGCTATGTCCTGTGACTGCTCTGATTGCCTGAAGCCTGCCTGCCCTTTCAGAAAGCCTGGGATAAGCTGCCAGAAGTTCCTTTCCTTGTGTGGTACTGCTCTGATTTTCTTTCCTTCTGCAAGCCTATGGATGGTGCTGCTAATTCACTTATGACATTAACCTGGCCAGAGGCTGTCCCACTCCTTGCTCATGGAGGCACAGTAAAAAGATTAAACTCTTGAGGTTAAATGAGTGACCTGGCAGCTCTGCTCAGCATTTCTGTCTTGCTCTGTGGTGAATGAATGGTGGTTGGCCTTTATGTAGCTGATTAGAAGAAAGTGGTTAGAGAAAAAGCCTGCATTAAGGCCAGCTGCTATTTTTGGTCTGTGTGATGAGAGAAATACTCTCTCGGCCACTGTGCTTGCCGTCCACTGCTCCCCAGCTGGAGGATGGAGGGAGGCAGGGGCAAGAAGAGCCACAGTGGTTTTCCCACCCACCCCCAGAGCCTGCAAGTCCTGCAGATTCTCTGTGATCAGAAATATCCCTGTGGCTCAAGCCCTGGTCCTGCTGCACTGTGCTGGTGTCCCCGCCCTGTGCCAGATTGCACATTTGGGTTTGGAAGCCTCGAATCCCTCTGGTGACTCACCCTGGTGGTCTCAGCACCAGCTCGGCCGTGCCATTGCTGTGCTGGGGAAGCATCTCCTCACCCCAGCCCCGAGCTTGCCCTGTGCTGAGGTTGCGCTGCAGTGAGCAGCTGCCTGCAGGCTGTCTGTGCCCAGCACCCGGGGAGCCTCCATCTCCCCGACCTCACGGGGGAGAGGGGCTGGACCAGCACGAACTTGGACTGAAGAGGCACCTGGTTCTGCTCTTACTGAAATTTAGGGACAATAGGTGCTGTAACTTTAACATTGGCTTTATCAATGTAAAAGTTGTTTGCACTTTAACTTGAAAGCTAAATACACTTCAAAGCTAAACTAACTGACTTTAGGTAAATTCTTACATACCCTGGTGCTGCTCAGAGGCTTTCTTTCACACACCTCTTGCACTGCTGCAGAAATAACCACACAGACATGAGCGTGGTCTTAGGGACACAGACCAAGGGCTTGCTCAGATTTGGAAGGGCTTAACTCAAATCCTAAGCAGAAAGATTGTTGGTGGGAAGAGCTTCAGAGTGTGTTGGTTTTAAGAGGTGCAATAAACCACTATAATGGTGTGCCAATCCTCCAACCTGTTCCATGGGATGAGGACAGATACTGCATCCATGATCTGGGCTCTAATCTTTCCGACAGCATCTTACCCAGACATGCTTACCACAGCTAAGAGTTATGATTTTTTAACAGGCATTATTCATAATTTAAAGATGTAGCTTAAAGACATTACAGACTGCTGGCAGAGTTGTGATGTATGATCTGCAGAGGTTTACTCCCCATTAGATATTACTGCAGAAGTGACTTAAATCTCCTCCCTCAGTTAAACAATTCTCTAAATGTCATCACTGTTTACAGTATTAGCAGAGCACTCAGTAGTGATGATCTGTACTCTGTCAACCTGGGAGCCCTACAAGCAGCCAGGAGATTTACCCTTTGCTGAAAACTGGCTCATTATCTCCAGCAGCAAAATTCCTTTCATAAATAGTCTGGTGTGCTCAAGCTGCAAGTGGAGTTTGTATAGACTGTAATAAAATCTGCTTCCTGAACACTCTCCTAGGTATTTTAGCACTGATTTGTTCTCCTTCCCAAAGGTGGGGGCACAGGGCACAGGTGGCAGCCAGAGGCACTGGTGAGTGGTGCTGCCTGGTGGAGAGCTGCAGGAGGATGGGCTCATGGCCACTGGTGTGCTCATGGGTGTAACAGGAGTGTCACAGAGAAAAGGGCACAGCGTTGGCACAGCCAAGCAGGGCCACTGTCCATCTGCTTAAGTGGGCCTGCAGCAAATGGGGTGCTCCAGGCACCTCCCAGCAGCCTTGCTGTCAGCTGTTATGGCCAGCCTGCATTTCTAACAGGGTTTCTCCTAATCCTGACTGGCTTCAACTGGGAAATATGCCATGCTGCATCATCTCCACACACATGAGGTTGTTAACTGCTAAAACCGTTATTCTCATTGCACAAATAATTGTCCAAATTTCGCTGTGTCCTTCCCTGGATGTCCATTCAGAGCACTGAGTTCTTTGGTCTAATTATGTGTCAGATGAAACAGTTTTTCCTTCCATCAGGTCCGTGTTTGCTGTTTTTCATGTCATTGATTGCTCGTGTGCTCTGAGACGGGAAGGACAGGAGGTCCTGATCTGCCTTCTCTCTGTTTTTCCTGACCTGCTGTGCTTCAGGTTTGTTCTTTCTCTTCTGTTGTTTGTCTTCCTTTTCTTTTCTTTTTTTTTTCCCGTCAAGTTCCTGAGCTAGAAAAAATGCAGGCAGCAGAAAATGCATGAGGGGAAAGATCACTGCTGTTTATAAGAAGAGCTAAAGCCTGTCTAGCATCAGCCACAGAGTGGTTTCCTGTGTAATTGAGGTAAACACAATTCAGCTGGGAGGGTTTTTTCCTGTGAGATCCATTGCTTCTGGTTAGACCTGGCCTCTTCCAGTCTCCAGATGCTGAAACACCCTCCACTCCCTTCTGTCACGGAGCTTGAGGATCTGCTGCTATGCCTTCTGCTGCTGGGATAATAAGGTGGCAGAAAGCACTGTGGCAGTGAGGCTGGCTGGGTACAGCAGGAGCAGCCATGAGCTGGAGAGGCAGGGATGTGTGGGGCAGTATGGGTGGGATAAGCCCTGTTTCCTGCCCTTCTTCCAAACGACTGCTGGACCTGGCACTGCCTCTGCCCAGCCTCAAGCCATGTTGGGGTTCCTCCAGCTCTGCTGCCAGGGAAAATGCTCGGTTCCTGCTTGGCTGGTCAGTGCTCCTGCTGATGGGTTTGTCTGTGTGTGTGGAGAAAACACAGGTCCCAGCAATCATGCCTGACTGAGCACCACAGACAGGCCCAAAAGCTCTGAGAGAGCCCCAGGGTGGGAAACCTATCACTCAAGCAATTCAGTGTGGCCTGAGTAGCTCTTGAGAGAAGCTAGAAATACCTCTGTCTTTCCATTAACACCATGAAACAGTCACTGATGGTTGCACAGCTTGGGTGCATTATAAATTAGGCTCCCTTTGGCTGGTGTGCTGTGCTGGGGAGAGCTGTGACCTCGAGCCCACCTTCCCGAAACAAAGCAGTGCTGCACTGTGAATGACTGCAAATTTTTCCTTGTCCTTTTCTTCTGTGTGCTTGTGAGTGTATAGCACCAGAACCTTACAGCAGCTATCATCCATTTACCAGCAAGTAGCTGCTGCTAAGGCCAGAATAGATGGAGCAATGTTGGATACTTACGGAGAAGGGCCGGCCCTTGGCTCCTTTGTTTGTAGCACAATGCTTTTCATTCAACAAGGAAGGCACAAACCAGTTATAGTTCAGCTAATCTTACTAATCTTCTTTTAATTAATCTGTTTCAATGGAATTTCATTTCCACTTGCACAATCAGCCTGGCAAAGGCAGATATTCCTGCAGAAAGAAATCACCCCAGCAGAAAAATCGCTCTTGAGATCAAGCCTGGGAGACATGAGACAAAAAAGCAAACCAGACGTAGAGAGATAACAAAATAGGAAATTGAAGAACAGTTTATGCTGCTGTCTCTCCTAAGTTTGCTGAGTTGTTTTGCATGTGTGACTACTGTTGCAGAGGCAGCTGCTGCTGCCAAAAAGAGCCAACATCTTATCAGGACTGGTGCAGCACCAGCCTGACTCTGCACATGCTGGAAAATAGCAGGAGATGGAGATGGCTGCTGGGAGTCTTTGGAGGTGACCACAGAGCCCAGGGGCTTTCAGTTCTGTTGCTTTCCAGTGAGTCTCCTTCAGGCTGTACCTCCCTAGCTGCGTGTGGAGCCGGTCCTGGGGCTGTCTGTGTCATCTGGTCAACTCCCGCTGGGTACCTGTAAGTGGCCTGCAACACCTACGTTGTTTTTACTAAAAACTTGAGCCATGTTTCTATTTTAATTGTAGGAACATAACAAAATCCTTTCGAGGTTTGTGGAAAGAGTTTGGAACTTAAGGCCCAGTTAGGGCAGATTTTAACACAAAATTTAAAAGCTTAGAAACAGCTTTAGATAAAGGAGGGAGCTTTAGAGCTTTGCCTTAGGAATGGGACATATTTCACAGACATGGTCTCTAAAGACCCGTACAAAGCCTGGGAGATACTGATGGCAGTGGTGGACTCCCACTGAGCTCAGTGCAATCAGATTTTTGCCATTAATTTCTCTGTAGGCATTTACAGAGCACAGCTAGCAATGTGATAATGGACTCTGCTACAGCTCTGCAAAGGGTGAAAACAGAGTGTAGTAAAATTAAATATTTCTCAATAACAGAAAATACTCTGAATTGTGAAGGTGCTATAGAAATTGCAGAAACATTTGGTAACTAATTGACCGGAGTACTTGTGGATACTTTTAGCATTTCCGCTGCTAGAAATTGAACTGAAAAGGCCAAGGCTGATGCAGTTACAATCCCATTTCTGTATTTACTCTGTTATATGACCTCAGGCAAGAGCCAATCAGCCAGTTCCTGACTGCGTGTGCATTGCAGAGCATCATCTCTCGCTCAGCCTGCCCTCTTAGACGTTTCCTGGGGTCAGTGTGGGCTGCAGCACTGTGTTCAGGCAGACCAGCAACAGGCCTGTGTACCTTCTGGACTGCTGTGTACCCTTTGCAGCAGCCCCCAGACTCCCAGATGCCATTTCCCAAGTGCCAGCAGGGGCAGACAGGCCGTGGTGTGGCTGGTGCAGGTGGGATATAGGGAAGCCTATATTAATACGTTGGCACGCTGGCTAGGCTGAGACGGCAGCAGCTTGTCCAGGTGTGCCCAACACCAAAGGAGAGCACCCTGTGGCACCTCGGGGCCTCGCTAGCCGGCCTGGGGCTTGTGATAGCCCAGGTGTGACCAGAAACAAATGAGCAGAGGTGGCTCCTTGGCCGGTGTTCCAAGGGATTATTGTAGGAGCTCCCTCGAAGGGGACTGGATATGAAAAGAACAAGATAAGAGACTGAGGGGCTGTTTAAAGGGATGCAGGGAAGGGGGCGAGGATAACATAGCAGGGACCTATAGGAAGAAGGGAAGGGCAGGACAGGTCTGGTTACCTTGCCTTAGGGGATACAAAGGGTGTCTGTCCATCGTCAAACAGACAAACCGAGCCCACATCAGGTCACAGGAATTCAATGGCAGAAGCCATCCTCACAGAGGGGGATTTTACTCTTTGGAACCAGCCCACCAAACCTCTTTTTCTGAGCTCTGTGGCCCCCTGGTCATTCTTGTGGTTGGTTCATTCACCACAACAGAAGCCCATGCTGAAATGGGGAGCAGCACTGGGGGTCCCAAGGTGGGCGGGAGAAGAGCTTTACTCCTGGGGCACACGGGGGAGCGTGACTGAGAGAGCTGGCTTGGTACTGCAGAAAGCTCACGCTGTGGGTTTGGTTACATCTTGGGTGTCGCAAAGAAATCAGCAGTGGAAAAACCTCCAGATTTTTCTGGAAAGCCTTCAGCTGTCTGTCTTTAAAGATTACACAGCCTGTTTCCTCTTTGCTGGCTCACCTTTGCCTCATTGCAGACTTGGCTTTCTAAAGGCAGACAAGGAACATGGGGACCAGTAACTGGACTGGTCTGACGGAGCAGGAACAGATGTACAAACTTCCCAGGCCAGGGACCTCTGGTAGCCCTGGCACGCTTGCCACCAAACTCCTGGCTGCCCTGCTCCAGTGAGAGGGGATTCAGCTCCGGGCTTGGAGGAGCTGGTGAAGTGCCCAGGAAAGGGTGAACTCACCAAAAGGAGTGAACTCACCTAAAGGGGCCTTGGACAAGAGCGGAGAAGGGGAGGGATGTGTTCCCTTTGGTGGACCCAAAGCTCCAGCTGGTTGCTCCTCCGGCCCTGTGAGCACTCGGGAGACGTTTCACAGAAAGTCCCTTGGGAATTGCTTCATCTGACAAATGCATGCACACACAGAGATATCCTGCAGGTGCTGTACCATCGGCTTGGACTCAAGAACATATTTTGCAGATGCAGTAACCTGACTCTGTGATTCATTTATCTCGTGACTCGGTGTTAGCATCACAGCTGCAGCAATTTCAGGTTTAAGGAAGAACCACCCTATAAGTAAAAGAATAATTTACATTGAAGTAGCTAATTGGCATCTCAGGACTTTAATATATCCACTTACAATGGCATTTTGTGTTAGAGAGTATTATGTGGGGTCGCTGATGATGCTGTCGTCCTTCCCCTTTGAGCTTTCTGCAATGGGCAGAAAACCATGCTGCAATCAGAGGGCTGGTCTCTGAAAATTACTTGCTAAATTGAACTGTATTCTTGAAATTAACTTTAAAATCAGTTGAACTGCTCTCCCAGCACTGAAAAGTTGAAAATTATATCAAATCCTAAATTACATGTGAAGAAAGCAAACTGGCTAGCTCTGGGGAACAGAACTACGGCTTTTATATGCTATTATCAGTAATGGTCCCTGACAGACTTCTCTGGAATAACAATACTTCCCTGGATGGGAGGATACCTTATTCTTGATGCAGAATATTTTGCATGAGGCTGTAGGTGTGTCTCAACACATTTATAGGATATTTAATTCTCCACTACTTCTCTTGCCAGAAGGAATACAGAAAGCCTCTTACAGATGCTATCGACCACAGAAATGCCGAAAAGAAGATCCTATTTTCTGCTTTCTAGCTTAAAAGAGGAGAATGATACTTTCTTTTCTTGAAACAAGATTTTTTTTTTTCCGGAAAAATGAAAGTCTCCTTTGAGTAAAGAAGTCTGCAGATTCCTGAACATGTAAAAAACCCTTAGAAGCTAAACAGAATGGGAACTTTCAGAAGAGAATATAGTTCATTTTATGTTCAGATGATTCTTACCTTCAGTTTGTACTTCATTTTTATAGAAGAGCTTTAAAAACAACTTCAAGAGCTGTATAAAAATTTGTGTTGTGTGAAATGAAGTGTTTGGGGTTTGATAATATTTGGATTCATGTTAAGTGTTGGACAAAATGTAGCATGGATAGACTATAAGCACATCTGTCCTTACATGGTCCCAGCCACTACCTCGTGTTCCCCAGGCTTGAGGACCAGACTGATGAAGAAAAAACCTTTCAGGGCCTGCCCAAAGACAGTGGCCTATGGCAGGGGAGGGCAGGGGAGCTCTGCCCAGCGCAGCTGGGAGCAGCTCTGTCCCCCGGGAGGGCTCCCCACTGCACCGCACCCAGGGGAGGCTCCCCAGCCAAGGCACAGGCTTGTCCCGAGGTAGCCCAGCTCCTGGGGGCTGCAGGAATGGCCCAGGACCTGCAGGACACTGGAGACTTGTGCCCTGCCCATTTTCAGAAGGTTATAACTGTTCGGTGGGTGGTTTCAGGAGGTGTATGAGCATGTTCCTGCGGGGCCCTGGGAAACAGCGCTGCATCTTCCCAGAGACCTTGGGCGTTCTCTCCTTTGGCTCCCCTCTTCCTTGGGCTGGGAAAGGTGGTCCTGCCACAGCTGTGTTCCCATGCCCTGCCAGTCCTCTACTGCCTGCTGCTCTCTGGGGCACAGGGCAGAGGAGAGGCTCTGCTGGGCAGGGACTGGTGCTCTCCAGAGGTCCTGGGTGCTCCTGGAATTGTCACACACTCAAACAGGACACAGGCATGGGAGATCATTTGTCTCCACATAATTACTGGTCGAGATGGCCAAACCCTTGTACTCAGTGAGGTCAGCAGACCCACTGTGAGTTTCCCTAGTATACAATGTGGCTATTTATAAGGAAAAGCCAACCCCAATGTTTTCTTAGCTTTGCCAAGGCACAGCAGCTTGGAAAGATGAGCTCTTTTAATGTAGATGCCCAGTTTTAGGCAGCCAAATTGTTTCACAGTTCCAAAGGTCATAATATTTTTAGGAGAACAGCATCCCTGGCTTTAGTTTCTTTTGCCAGAAAATGGAAAAATAACAGAAGTACTGATAAGCCAAGGCTGGTGCCTTCCTTGTGAGAGAGTCGAGCTGAAGACCTGTCTCCTGCTGCCTAAGTCAGATCTGGTGGCAGAAATGGTCCCCCACACCTCATTCCTAATCTATGAATGTCAAGCAGGGGCTTGCTTGCTCTCCTTCCATATTTTTTTCCTGTCTGTAGCCATAGCTGCACTAAAGCACCTGCTGCTTGGTACATCTCAATAGTCTTTGTTATAATGAGGGTATGTCACTGCGGTGCCTGTGCTCACCCATCAAGGCTTTATAAAGCAGTACACTCCTTCTTCTTTGGCTTTTGAAAGATGTAAAGTAAAAAGGTCAAGCTATAAATCCAACTTTGTACTCATAGGATATGTAGGAGGACAAATAAGCATATCTTGTCATGCAAATGACTCTTTAAATTATTTCCATCTCCACACATAGAAAGTCACAGCTACTGAAATGTACAGCTCAATAGGTGAAATGTGCATCTAGCCTAGAATTGCAGTGCATCCATTTTCAGGTGCCACAAAACACATGTTCATCAAGAAGGCTATTAAAAAATTCATTTCCTGAGGACATCAGCACTAGGCTATCGAGGAGATCAAGTACTGAGTAATGAATTTCACTGGCAGAAAAGTGTGCACTATAAAAAGGTGAGCTATGAGGCAAAGTCATTTCCTTAGGAAAAAGGTAAATGTCTCAATGGTCTTGGCATAGGATAACTATATTCTACTTTATCTTTGCAGTTTGATATGTAAAGTATGTATTTTTAAAAGGTCACTTCCTTTTTATATTTATAGAACAGTCTGCTGCTGCTTTTGGCTGCTTCTTTGGAGAGGTGCTATAGGGCAGGAGTTAATTTTAAAAAATACGCAAGCCAAAGGTGAAGTCTCACTTTTTTTTTCATTCTGGATATTTAAGCTGTAGGAGCTGGTCAGCAAGAACTTTATCCACAATGAAATAGATTCAGAATTTATAAAGAAGATGATTAAGCCAGGCTTACTGACTCATGCACTGAGCTAAGCCAGGAGGATGGTAAATGGAAGAAAAGGAAATTACACAACCTGACTAACAAATGAGTTAGCCAAGCAAGTAACCACTGAGGTGTCAGCTCAAAGACAGAAGGCTCCCAAAGCCTGAGGATGCCCAAGGGAATGCTAATCTTCAGGCAGTCTCCAGTCCCATTTTCCCCAGACAATTCCATTACTCTGCAGCATGGCCAGGCTCCCAATTATCATTTATCTTCTCCATGGCATATGGTGGTAGCGAGTGACAGGGATGAGAGGCCTCCCCAGCCTCATTCATCACCTGGCTTTGGAGAGCACTTTAGTGAGCATACAGTATTAAGTTAAAAATGTAAATGTTGCCTTTAGCAGGCTTAATGAAATAAAGCTAATCAGATTTTCTGGCTGCCTACTTGTGAATCAGATGAATGGGAAAAGGTGTTTGAGCAAGTATTGATTTTACTGATTGCACTTCAAAATTTTCTTGGAAGGCTGTTGTCGAAATATTCTTCCTCAGGAACTTGACCTGCCTGCCACAATTTACCTTAGCATATTTTTTAATATCCAAATTACTAAACATCCGCTTTGTTCTCATATCTGTGCCTGAACAGAGGTTTTTTTATTCTCAGAGTTGGTACTTCAGCCCGTTTGGAAGGCTGGTGGGGAGAGCTGAGGGGGATCTATAAATAGCATCCTAGTTTGGAGCCGAGAGGTTTGGAGTCTGATGTGGCCATCTATGCATGAAGCAGTGATCAGCTCCACAGAGGGCAGATTGCTCTAACCTGAAAGGAACCTCACAGCCACTGCCACGCTGGAGAAAACCAGAGCTGCTCTGTGGTTTCCCCTGCAAAGTGGTTTAACTGCACAGTAAACGATATGTTCAAGCTATACGTTTGCCACTATGTCTCCAAGTGTTTGCACCGGTGTCCCTGACTGTCCCCAGGCTGGGGAGGGGGACGTGGGGCTGCCAAGGCAGTGTCAACCACTGCTCTGTCCATGGTGGACCATGCTGGTTCCTGCTCCACATCTTCTCCGGGCTGGGAATGAGCTCCATCTTAAAAACAGCCTCGTTACGTGGGATAGCACAAAATTTCCTGGCACGGAAACAAATAGCACCACGCAGCAGAGAGTTCTGTGAAGTTGTTAGATCCACCTGCATTGTGTCAGATATAAATAAGACCGATGCAAAAGGTGTTGCCAAAAGGAGAAGCAGGCAGTAGCTTTCAACTCTCGTGCAACATCAGAAAAGTGCAGTGTGCTGACTCTAAAAGGAGCAAAGGAGAAACAGCATGAAATAAAACAAAATCAGTGTTTTTGTAATAAGTAAAAAGGTAATAAGTAATAAAGTTTGAGGATTTGGCAGCTTTCCTTTTCTTCCTAAGTTTTTCACAGTTGTGTCGTTCTCAACAGTAATTTTTCTTCTAGAATAAAAATATCCATAAGCTTTTCCCTGCAGATAAATATCTTTTGGATGAAATAGCTCCTTTGTCACCAGGAGGAGGCTCAGGAGTGCAGAAAACAGAACTTCTTGGCATTAGAGCAGCCACTGTGCCCCTGCCATTCCTAAAAGTTCGTGTTACTGTGGTTGCACCACCTTCAGACCATACACTCTGAGTGAGGAGAGGGCCAGGGGGCTGGCATTTTTAAAATAGAAATCAGAAAGTCTAAAATACATTTAAACAAAGTTCAGCCTGCCTATTGCTTCTAAGAAAGCAACGTCTAGGGCCACGGCTGAAAGCAAATCTCATGAGTTTGCACAGTAACATTTCTCTTGTCTAAATTTCCCAGCAGAATATGGTGGTAGTTGCAGACTTACATACAGAATAAAATTTTCCAAACTACTTTTTTTCTTAGCCTCTTTCAGTGTGCTAGACGCTATCAAAAAGTTTCTACCTTGTTGCATTTATGTTTGTAAGAAAAAAATCAATTGATGGTGTGATGGATCTGAGTAAATTTAACCTTGCAGAAAACAGTTTTCCTGTCACATTATATTTACATCCCAAAACCTATTGCAGGGATTTAACACATCTCCTGTTGTTGTGCCACATGAATTACAAGCAAGGAATGTTGGAGTTTTCACCATTTAATGATTTATCTCTTTTTTTACTGTTTTCTGTGTATGTACATGCTGTTCTTGGCCTGGCTTTTATATACTTCATACAGTAGTACAAGTGCTGGTAGATCTAAGTGGTTTGTTGTGCTGCTGTGACATTTATTAGCAGGTGGCAAAACATGTAGCCATGGTAAAAATGTGTTTCTTTGCAGAAATTATATATTGCATCTCATCCAAGGAGTCTCACACCTTCTCTTAGGTCAAAGAGGAGGGAGAAAAGCGGGAAAGGGAAGTTTCTTTTTGCATTCAGGCTCAAGCTATGTACAATGTGAAACTAAATGGTATCTAAAATTTGAGCTAGGAAAAAAGATCCACTTAAAGGAAGTATGCTTCTGGAAAGAGCTTTAATAGACAATAAAGAATGACCATATGTTTCACCTGGAGACCTCAGCAGACAGATGCTGTGCCCCTCCATTCTGTGTGTTGGCATGAGCTATGGGCAAGAGGAAAATAACCCAAAAAGGCTTTCCCAAGGTGACGCTGAGCAAAGTTCTGGCAGGGAAGGATGCCACTGTCTCCAGTAGATGAGGTGTCCCAGTGGTGGTGATTGCAGTATGCTGAGTAGTAGGAAAACTGCCCTGATGTGGGTGACCCCCTCGAAAAACATGTGCTCAATTTGCATAAACACTTAGTTCTCATGAAACATTTAAATGGAGTGGCACAAAATGCACCCCACAGCTACACCAGAAGAGATTTACTCTAACTTAAGCAAGAAGCCAAACAAACCCATTGGACCCAGATTTGTTGACATAATCAGGAAGACATAAAGCTCATTATTTCTTTTAGATCCTGTCTTGGATCTTGCTCATCCAGCCCAGAGGACCTGTAGGCTTTGTGGCACTCCCACCAAGGCATTCCGTCAGAGCCTAGCTTCTGTGCCAGGATAAAACATGGGGCTCTATTTTAAGGCTGATGCCAGGAAGGGTTTTGGAAAGCATATTACTGAGCAGCAATTGTAGGAGCTGGGCAGTTGCCAAACAACCCCTTTTTAAGATCTCCTTCTCCAGGTGTGTAGGACCTGCCGTGCTGCTGGTCTGCAGGTTTTTGTCTTAGCAGAGGAAGGCAGAGCTCTGCACGTTGGACTGTGTCATTACACAGCAAATCTGCTGAGTGGCTGTGGGGAACTTTTAAAATAATTGTGCCGTAGTTATTCACTAGGGTACATTACATTTGGAATCAGAGGTCACTTTTCTTTCTTTACAAGGGAAAACATGGTGAGTGAACCCATAATTCTGAGTACACTAATTCCAAGACATTTGCAGATACCAAGTGGTTTCCTGGAATAACAGCCTCTCTCAAGAGAAACGTCAAATGCATTTAATCAGCCACATTTAGAGCTCTGCTACATCTGCAAATGAATTATTAATGATCTCAAATGTTTTTGAATGATCCAAAAGTCAGGAATAACGTGGCTCTTCAGCTAATCAGCTCTGATTCAGGGCTTCTCCTTTCCACTTCATGCACTAGAGGCTCTGCACCTGCCTGCTGCTGCTAACTGGAGTTCCTGTAGCTCACATTAACCTCTCTGGAGGCGCCTGGGTAGCTGAACAAATGCAACGTGCAGCTGACATCCAGCTGTGTCTGTATGGATTTACGCATCACGGAGTGAACAGCCACTGCTCAGTGCTGTGCATCCTGGGGGGACTGTGCATCCTGGGATGCTCCAGGGAATGCTGCTCCCACATAGTAGCCACCACTGCACATCCCTTGGCCACAGAACTCCTCTGCTCCAGTGATGCCATGTGTGACCTAACTAATGGAAGATTGGGCTGGGTCAGGTGTGTCTGGAGATGCAGGTTTGAGTCACGAGCGTTCTCGTTGGTAGCAGCAAGAATGGCAGGATGAAGCTGTGAGACAAAGCCCAGCTCGGGCTGCCTGTGCTCTAGCCTTGGCTCCCCTTTGTCATGTTAAGAAAATCGTGGCTTATGTCACTTCTGCAAAATGAGTGTCTTGTAAAGTGCTTTGGGAAACAGTTACAACAGTCATATTACATGCAACTCAACCCCCTTCCACTGCACTGTGGAAATACCCTTTTAGAAGGAAATAATTGCTACAATCTCATTTCTCCAGTCGAGGTAATTTGGTTACATTAATTTTTGAATCAACAAGTATTCTCATTTAAGAGCTCCAGCTGACAAAATAATGGAACCATCAAGAGGCAGATGTAAACAAAGCACTTGCAGTAGCATATGAATTAATGAAAAAACAAAACAGCATTAACTCTTATGGGTACTAATACAATGAATTCTCGTGTATGTACAAAGAAGAACTACCTCAAATCCTGAGGAAGCTGTTCAGTAGCTTGTTATATTCAGACCAGATGCAGAATTTCTGTTCAATCTGCGTGTTGGGGAGGACCTTAAATATGAGGACACAATGAAGCAAGTTTTAAGAGGAAGATTTGAGCAGAAACATTTTCTTTTGTCCAGCCAAAAGCCACTGATACACAGAGAGTATAAACCAGCTGTGTCTGGGATGCTGTCAAATCATAGCACAAAACAGAAATTCAAAATCTGCTCCTCACTTTGCCTAAGTAAAAATTGCAAGGTGGTCACTTCATTTTGTATATCATTATAATAATAAGCTTGATAATGTATCTGTTATGGATTATGCATTCTGTGTGCATTATTAACAACATGACTGTTTGTCCCACTGCACCCATAAGGAAAACACAAACCACAGACAAATGAAAGCAGAAGCAGCCATGGCTATTAAGAACAATTAAGCACTGCACAGCCTCTCTGCAGGGGGAGGCTCTGGAGTGGTTTAATGGAGCAGATCTCATGACGGGATGTACATTTGGATAATGCTGTCTTGCACATTCAGGTATAACTATCGCTCTTCTGTGGGAGCCTTGGTTGCATAGCAAGAGGCAGCTATAGCTATCAAGAGAGTGCTGCCTATTTAATATTTTCTCATTTCATTTAATGTCAATATTGGGTTGGAGATGAGTTTGTTAGAAATAAAGCACTTCACAAGGAGATTACTTTCTGCAGCTTGAAGAGGAAAAAGTACTGATGTAACTTTCTAGCTTGAAATCAGCTTGAAGCTTCCATAGAGTTCTGTTAGATGAAGAGTATTTCTGTTACTTCAAGCACAACACTCCTTTTCTTGTTTGTGAAGATGAACCACAAAGTCCCTAGAGGCTTGTACACAGTATGAGTGAGGTGGTCTTCTAAAAAGTGATGTAGTTACTCATGCCAAGATTTGGATTTGTTTCCTCTTCTAAACAGTGTCTGACAGCATCTGTCCTTTTATGCATAGGTATGTACTACCGGTTTCTTAGGTCCAAAATCATTCTGGTATCCAAAATTTTTATTGAGCTCTCCCTGAGTAAGAGCCTGGAGGCAGCCAAACAGTTCCCCAGTGCTTTTGTCAGCCCAGGAGCCTGGGTGGCCCAGGGCAAGGGAGTGCTACCAGCTACGGCAGGAGGGGAATGACTGTGGCTGAGGAACTCCCACCTGTCATGCGTCACCATGTGTGACATCTCTTCCAGGTCCTACACACACCTGGAAAATCATATTATTATCTGGTGTATGTTCAAGGAATAATGGCTGGAGCAGGGGCTGAGCTCCTGTCAGCTGCGATTGCTCAGGGTAATGGTGACACTGAAGATGAAGTTTTATTTCTGCAGCCTTTGTACTTCATTAGACATTGCCTTGCCAAAAATCATCTCCACCCCACTTAGCCCAGATGAGCTGCTGAAAAGTACCATAGGGAAAACCACTTTTAAACTATAATTGTGGAAATGAGCTGTCCCAGTGAAAACCACATCTGACTCACAGAGTTATGCAAGCACATTTCCTTCTGTAAAAGAGCCAGAACCTTTCCAGACCACCTACTGCAGGTCATAACAGGAGCTCAAGAGATATTTCAAGTGTCCAGACTGTGCTGAATAATAAAGGGTTTCTGTGTATTTATGTGACATGTAATGGTCATTTCATGAAAAAGGAAATAATATTTTTATCAGACAAACCAATGCTGCTCCCCACAGGGGAGTGGTCTTGGAGCCTGGCTCTTTGTGGTTGTCACCGTGAGAGATGGAGGGGAACTCATCTGCAGAGCTTCCCAGCTGCTCCAGCAGAGCTTCCCAGAGCTCAGATATGAAGGTTCCATTTTTTATTTTTTCAGAGCTTCATCATCGAGTCTGTCTTAGCTGGATAGATCATTTATGTTCTTCCTGCTGCCGAAAGGTACTGATATACCTCTTAATTATGTGAGGCCCCATTTCAGTTGTAGGTAATGCAGTTATTACACTGATTGACTTCAGCAAGCTCTTTAGGTACCCCCTGCCCTTAAGGGTAATACCTGCTGATGTTCTTATGGCCCAGAAAACCACAAGTTTATGCTAACAACTTAATTTGTAGGAAAAATAACATATTTCAGAAGAGTCATCTGGAGAAGTAAAAATATGTTTCCAATTAGTATGACTTCATCAACTGTCACAAAGAAACACAGTCGATTGTCCAGAAATAATTTATTCATCAACAATAAAACACTGAATAGAAAAAGCCTTGTAAATAAAACTATATATATATATAATGCTTTATTTTTTTATTCGATACTGCACAAAAACCACTACAGACAGTTAACAAAATAATCCAATTAATCTTAAAAATTTCAAATTATAATTGTCACTCTTCATTTATCATGTTTTATTAACAATGCAAAGGTCATTTGTTTACATATTATACTTTTACTTGATATCATTAAATTGTTTCTTAAAACACTTGAAGCAATTTGTTGTTTGCCCCATAATTTATAACATATAAGTATATCAATAAACAATATAACAGCTCTGAGAAAGATATGCAGACTGTTCAATGATAAATAGTCTACCATAGGTTGTTTAGTGGGAGAGCAGGAATAAATCACAACTGAATTGGGATAGAAGTCAACACATTGAAGAGAAATAGTACTTGGGGAACAATTACATGTTTTCCATTGCTCGCTTGGTGATGTGATCTCTTTCAAGCTCCGATTTCTCCTGTTTTAGATACTCCAGCACCTTTGCCAGCATATCCTCATCCAGGTACTGCCTGGTTTGTGTGTCATCGACTTCCCCAGCCATGGAGAGCCTTTTGCTGAGCGAAGCCAGCTTGGCGGCCTCCTGTGGTCCCAGCTGGTTTAGGTGCTCTCGGATGGCCTGCTCCAGGTGCTCCTCTTCCTGCAGGTTGCTCTCAGAAGCTGCAGCCGGGACTCGTTTCATCTGGTTCGTATTGATCACTTCAGGGTATTTTGCCAGCACCTTTGCCAAGTAATCGGCCAGTTCTTCATCCTTCTCATTCAGTTTCTCATACTCCGTTTGTCGCCTTTCCAAATCGTTCATCCAGGCAGCTTTAGGGAACAGGTGTCCTTTCAATCTTCTGGGAATGTAAGACAGTCTTGACAAATCATTTTCTTGATTAAGACGATTTAGTAAGTAGGAGGGATTCTGGTTAGCTAAATTGTCATTTCCCAGAAGGCTGACAATATCTTCAATATTGAGGTCTTCAGGTAGATTTTCTGGAATAAGAGGCTGCTTCATGTACCTGTTTTTAGAGTTTATATTATTTTTAAATATATCGCTCTGTCCTAGATTGGTTTCTGTTAGCTCGTCGAGGTCTTCTGGGAATTCCATTTCCTGCTCAGCTTCCAACCTTTCACTCTGAAGCTGCTTTTTTTCTCCAGCTTTCAACATGTCTATTAAATCCTCAGGAGGAATTTGCAAATTCCTTGAGATTTCTATCAGCTGAGCTATAGCCTGAGGATCAAGCTGTTTATCCAAAAACATAGATGCTCTTTTTTCCTCAAGTTCTCCTCCAGTCCTTAATTTCCTATTCCCAGCACTATCCATCAGCCTCTTCAGGTAATAATTCATTAGTTTTGAAACATCCTCTGACATTTGATCTTTATTTTCTCTTCTTATTTCATCCTCAAGGAAGCTGAGTTTTCCTGATCTTTTCATTTCGTCGTCAATCTCCTCTTCGTGTTTATCAATTTCCTCTTTGCTGTCTTTTATCTCTTCCTGGGTTTGGCTTTCCACTTTTTCTTCTATGGGATTCCAATCTTCTCCTCCAACCACATCTTCATAGGCGATGTTATTCACTTTATACACATCATCCTCATCATCGGTATACAATTTCTGGTCCTCATCCAGCCTTTCTTTCTTGTGGTTATTGGGCCCTGCCATCTTCCCCAGCTCCTGGAACACCGACTCCAGCGTGGCCAGGCTCTGGGGGGTGTATTGCTCTTCCACGATTTCATTGGTACGCTTGAAGGGACTGTCTCTTGAACTGTCTTCATAGTGCCCAAGTGGCATTTTGAGGTATTTTTGCCACCTCTCCGGCCACTTGTAAGCCTCGTAATCATCGGTTACTCCAGCTGGAAAGTTGTTATCTGAACTCAGACCATAAGGTCTATTCTCCTTTGGGCCAGCTTTTGACTCTTTCTCAGCCTGCCGCAAGGCTTCCAGCATTACCTTAACCCACTGGGACTCGTCTTCACTCAAAGAATCCCGTACATTATCTGGGAGGTGAAGCTGATCCTTGCTTTCTTTCTGTGGCAGGAGGTATGGGACGCTTTGATAAGAGTTGTAATCAGGGCTGCTTTCTCCCTTGTTGGTTTGCTTGCGAAGGTCTTCTATGTATTCCAGTGCTTTGATCATGTCGGGATTTGGGAGCCTTTGTAAGTTTTTCATTGCATAGTCTGGATCTTTCTGAAGCAGCTGGTGCTGCTGGAAGGAGGCTGCATCAACCCAACAGATTAGGACAAAGAAAAAGGTGAGAGCACAAGCTGCTCCAGGCTGGAAGGTTTTAGTTTCTGCCATATTTAAAATATTTCCTTTAAATGAAGAAGAAGAAGAAAAAAGAAGCGGTTAACACATGGAGACAGGCTTAGGAAACAGAGCTATGCAAGAAATTTCTCATCTCTATGCTCTAACATTAATTTTTCAATGATGCACAAAAGTACAAAATACCAATCCTATATAACTCATGAAATGCCCATAGACATATCTAGACGTCATTTTGATCATGAGAACAAAGCACCTAAATAAGCACCTAAATGCTTGGTAAAATGTATCCATACATTTAAATGCTGATAAAAATATTAATATTAAAACTACAGACAGAATTATTTTGTGAGATTGCTCCATAGGACATCTAAGGAGGGCATCTATGGAGGACAATGCTGCTGAATGGTGCTAAACTGCAATAAAATTCATGTGATGAAGTGGAGAACATGGCATATAAAATTACTTGCAAGTTTATTTCTGTCAGTACTGATAGTACTGAAGCTACCACTTCCTTTGTTTTGCTATTTCATTTTAAAAAACTATTGGTATTACAAGTGAGTATCAGTTAATGACTCTATGAGTCATCCTCCTAGGGCAATGATCTCTTATATGAGAGAAAAACTGTAATTTATCCTAAAGGTTTTATCCTAAATTTATCCTAAAAAAAAAAATTATCCTAAAAAAATAATTTTACTGAATCCTTTAAAGCCCATCTTGGAAATGAGCTCGAGTACGTAGGCTCTGAGTGGTGATTTCATTCATTTGCTTATTCATTCACTTCAGCAGAAATTGAATCAGGTCCCAGGACAGGCAGAAACATGACCACCGGCAAATTTGGTTAGAATAGATCAGTAGAAGCCCACGTCTGCCCAGCTTACACCAGACAAAAATAAACTCTGGAACAGAACTGGGAAAAATATGCCTCTGACAGAATTAAGATGATTACAGCATCACTGTGCATGAGGATACAGCTGCAAAAGCCCATCTTCACAGGGAGCTGGGCACCCTCCACACAGCACAGGGGAAAATTGCCATCAGTCACTCCCTAGGACGTGCTCAGGCACTGCTACACCGGGGCCATGGGACAGATTAGACTCTTTTCTGATCCAGTTACATTAACAAATAAAGTACAGTAATGAGAAAGGAGTGATAGAGATAGAAACTGCTTTGATTAATTGACCTATTTTGGTTCCTTTGGTTTTTGGCTTGGTAAAAGCATCCTGTTGAGACACTGGTGGTTCATGACAGCCTGAAAGAGCTGTGTACACCGGTGTTTACCCACTGCTGGAGGTAGAAAGTGAGCACGAATATGTTCATTTCAGCTCACTTGTAGATTTTTCCGCTCAGTTTTTGTCCTTAACATAATGTGACAACTAAATAATTAAAGCACTGTCAGTTCAGAGAGCTGCTTATTTTTCCCCCTTCAGTATGCATGAGCAGGCTAACAGGCATGACAGCAAACAATTTCCCCAAACATTTCTGACTTCAAGCCTCGGTATGTTTGAGCATTGATTTCACAAAGGATTAGTTCAACAGCTGATCAGAAGGTCCCACCCTCCAGATCTGAGTTTGCTCTGAGACAAAGCCAACACATCACTTCATTTTCTGTCACAGAAAGGGCACTAGCCCTGTACATAAATGTATATCTCCATAAAAAAAACCCCAGACATCACCTAATTTTCTATTTCTGTAGCAAATAAGTGAAATTAAGACCTTCTTTTTCAGCAGAGACTGGTTATCAACAGAGTTAATTTGATTAGCACATGAGAAATTGTCCTTTCCAAGGGATGGGGGAAGGGAGAGTCATTCTATAATCATCTGCCAAGCACCTCCCACTCACAAAGACCAGGAACTCACCCTCCTTCACTGCACACAATTTGGATTGTTACAGCCTTTGCAAGAACTATCAGCATCCCATGAAAATCAAAATGTGTGCAGCCAGGCAAAGTTTAGTTTAGTGTTCCACAAGGATGCTGTTCAATTGGATATTTCATTTGCAGGAATAACAGATCATTGGCTCCTCTCTACATATTTAGTGTGCATTTGCCTCTAGGTCAATTTTTACTTCTAATTTATTGGTAGATGATATTTGAAAGCCTTGTCAAACAGATTTGGGGGTGACTAATTTCAAAAGCTTTGAGTTCGGGTCGTAAATCTTGTCATTAAATACTGCGCTATCCAAGGTAAGAGGACTCCTCCCCAGTCCTTCAGGCTTTAATTCCACATTTGTTTTAAAAACAGGACATTTCAGCCTATATTCAAGAAATATTGTAAACATTCTCTCCTATGCCTCTCAAAGGACAATATGCTAAAACAGCTCTTTTTTCTGCAGATCAATAGCTGTGAAGCCGGTCTAGATGGAGCGCATATTTTCTCCTCTATTAGCGCCTAACAAACAGGAAAATCATCTTTTAGCCAACAAATGAAGATGAAGAAGCTCCTCTTTACAAAATGAGGCAATCATGATCACAATTTAACATGTACAAAGGCAATACAGACTGAAAAAAGTTCCCTAAAAAACAGACACAGAAAAGATGTCCTTTCTGGGATGTTTCCATGGTAGCCATAATTTTCTCTCTCATTCTCTTAGCAGTTGTTTCTGATGGGGGTCTAATGTTTCCAGTGAAATTTAGCTATGAAAACTCCTAGGTTTTTCCTATAGATGTGTCCCTGCCCTGAGAGTCTTAGGTGAAACCTAACAGCAGTTTTCCATAGGGAAAATAAATGTATCATGCACTCTTCCTCTCATTTCTTTTTTTTGCAATAAATAACACGACGGCAGTAAATTTGTCTTGTTTAAAAGAGTCTCTAACCCTTTACCCTGTGGAAGGGACTGAAAACACAAACAAAACAGCAACGAAGGGTAAAAGCCCAAACGCACAGCAGTTCTAGAGAATGTAACGACTGTTTGCATCTGGGAAGTGACTCGGAGGGTGTTTGCATCCGAGGGAACCCCCCGCCCATCCGCTGAAGTGCCGTGTCGGCGACCCGGCGTGACTGAGTGCCATCGCTCACGGGAGCGCTCAGCTTCCCGTCTGAGCCGCGGGCGCTGCTGACGGTACGTATAGGCGATATATACAGTGATAGGGGAACATGGTACATTTTACAGAGATGCGTTCCCTTGCAAGCCCCAGCCCCGGCACCACCGGCTCTCGGTGCGACTTCACCGCTCGCTCGGTGCCGGATCTCCCCTGCGCAGCTCCCCTCCATCCTTACATCCTTCATCCCTACATCCCTCATCCCTACATCCCTACATCCCACATCCCTCATCCCTACGGCCCTAGAGCCCTACCTGCGCTGCCGCCGCTCCGCCGCTCCGCCGCCTTCAGCACCCGGACAGCGGCCGCTTATACCGCCCTCGCCGCGCGTCACGGCCGCGCCCCGCCCCGCCCC
>VWPU01008853.1:0-174690 GCA_013398955.1 Callaeas wilsoni
CCGGGCGGGGCCCGGCGGGGCCGCCCCCGGCTGCCCGCGGCGATGCGGCCGGGACCCGCGGTCGTGCCCGCGGCCGCCTCCGGGATGAGCTTCTCCGGAGGCGTCTCACGCGGAGTCGCTCGAGGTTCCATTACCGGGGGCTGGAGATCGCCGCCCGCAGTGCGCTGTCCCTGCTGCCCCTGGGCTGAGCCAGCGCCGTCCCGGCCCCGGCAGAGCCAGCTGATCCTGCGGGACAAGACGCCCGCTCGGAGGGTTTACTTGCCTTCTTCTGCTTAAACACGCCAAGGCTATTTTCCCCACAAAGCCATTTGTTAGAAAAAAGAACCTGGGACAGTGGCCGAAAGCGAGCCCTGCTGCCGGCCTGCCGTGGGTTCCCTCTGCCTGCCGGGGGAGGCCGGGGACATGCCCGCCCGCCGGTCAGCAGTGACGGAGTGGCAGCCCCTGGGCTCCTCCAGACGTTTAGGATGCTGTCATGGAGCAAAAGTGAAAGGACGGGGCCAAACATCTTCAGATTTGCGGACATAGATGTTTTAACCCCTTCTTCTCTTGTTGTGTAATTTTGACCATGTCGTACTCTTTCACAATTAAAAAAAAACAAACTAGGAAGTCTCTTCCATGTGGTGGTCACCCAAATGTGTGGAAAGGTTGCAGACTGGGTGTGCTAAGCTTTAAGGAAATGTAGGAATGGAGCAGGAGCATGTAGAAAGACTGTCTTCTGAGCCAAGGCTCTGTCTGTATCCTGTGATTCTGCAGCACTCCTGAGAGCTGTAAGTCTCACTGAAAGGCAATGACCTGCGAAATGGAGCAGGTAGGTACGGCAAATCATGAGAGTAGTGCAGTACTGGAACTTAGCAGAAGAAAGCTGGTTAGTCATTATACATGGCATGCATACAGTGGGGATGATTGGCCATCATCTTGCTGGCTCATACTAGAAACCAACTGGCATGAAACTGAACACACAGTTACAGAGGTTTGAAGAATGATTCCTGTGAGCTTGTTCAGTTTCTGATTATTAAATAACATCCTGAGAACTGAGTTCAAACAATGCCTGTGTTTGCTCCAGGTTCCTTACCTACAGGCATAAGAAATGTAAAACTGTTGTGACACTCACCAGTTCTTACGATAAAGCTGTCTACTAATAAAGTCTAGAGAGCCAAAAGTGTATTAGGGAACAGTGATGCTAAGAGCATGTTAAGTGCCTTCTAAAATAGAATTGGAAATATATCTACTCCAAATTAAGCATTACAGATACACTTACTTTAGGACTACGAATTTATTTTTCCTATCTCATTTAGTCATTTCCAGAGTTGATATTATAAGTATTTTGAGGAACAATAAACCTCTCTTACTTCATTCCCAGTTTCCTCCACCCAAGATGATCTCTTTATACTATCTTTTGTCTGCTGGATGGCCTCTGTTTTTTCATCTAACAGGTACTCCAGCGCTCATTTCCCTCACTCATGCTTATAGGACCTGCTACCCAGAGAAGACACGAGTGAGAAGAGGGACATGAGCAGAAGTTGGCATGTATCCCTGTATCTGTCACAGGTTATGAATTCTACTTCTGGAGAAGCTGTGCCAACATACTAGACTTTGCAGTTTATTGGGGCCAAAGACATTGAAAAATATCATTGACTAAAACTCAGAGAGAATGCAGTGTTTGTGCTCCAGCCCCACTCTGCGGTCACTATTCTGCACAAAACATGAGGGAGAAATGTGAAGGAATTTGGCTTGTTAAAGTTTAAATTATTATCTCTGCTGGATGACAAGGAAAAGCACAGATCAGACATATGGGGAGACAGCTTAGCAGCTCACCACTCAAAACAGATCTGTGCACTGTTTAAAACTCTGTGGATGCTTACCTCTTGTACAAGAATGCTGTAAGGATACAACAGTACAACAGGAGGGATATGGCCTCTTCATACTGAAAAGTACAAAGATGCCTTGATTTCAGCTCTCTGGGAAAGAGGATCATGTTCACTTTTGAGTCAGAAGTGAGGCCTCACTGCTCGAAGGAAGTAATAGTCAGTCCCTGCAGGGCTCAGCAAGCTCCCCATATCTCCCAGCCTGTGGTCCACCTGGTCCGAGCCAGACATTTTTCTTGGTGATGGGTAGACCTTTAAAGGTTTGGATATTGAGTTCAAATAAAATTCTGAGGGTGAATTCTCTATGCAAATGTTTGAAAATGGACTCTCTGACCTTCTGCAATCCTATGACTAATGCAAAGGAAAGATGACAGGTTGGAGGTTTTTTTAAATGTTAACTTATTTGTGACACTCGGGTAAATCTACTTTTCTCTCTGAATGGCTAACCATGCTGAGGAGTGAAGCTGCACGTGGGCCAGAAACACATTCATATGAGCTCTTTGAAGCATCTGAATTATGCCACCTTGCCATGCATCATATTCAGCATTCAACAAATTCAATAATTTTAATCATAATGAAAACAGATTTACACAAAGAACACTCTAAACTTCCATGCATAAAATAATTCTGATTGGAGATGACATCTGAAGATCATGTCCTCCAGCTCCTTTTCAAAGCAGGGCCAACTTTACAGTTAGGTTATATTGTCCAGAAACTTGTCCAGTCAAGGTTTCAGTATTTCCAAGGATAGATTTGCAAGAATAGAGATACCACAGCCTCTCTGGGCACCAGTTCCAATATTCAACCACCCATTCTTTTTTTTTTTTTTTCCCCTGCCATCTGTTTGGGATTTCTGTTGTTGCAGCTTGTGTCTGCTGCCTCTTATCACCCTTCACCTTTGAGAATACAATTCTTTCCTCTCTCTACCCTCTTATTAGGTAGTTGAAGGCAGAAGTAAGGTTTCTTCACCTTAGCCTTGCCTTCTAAAAGCTGAACAAATCCATTTATCTCAGCATCTTTTTGCAGAACCTTGGTGGCCCACTGCTGGACTCACTCCAGTAGGTCAGCTGGGGAGCCCCAAGCTGAACACAACACTCTCACAAGTGCCGTTCGGAGGGGTGGGATCACTTCCCATGACTATTGCTAATACACCTCAATATGTGTTTAACCTTCATCACTGCAAAGGCACATTGGTGGCTGATACTCACTTTATTGCCTGCCAGGATCCTCAGGCCTTTTTCTGCAAAGATGCCTTCTTGACCACCAGCCCTCTGCATGGGTTTTCCCAGTCCCAGCTGCAGGACTTTGCACATGTTCTTGGTGAACTACAGTAAGTTCCTGTCAGCCCATTTCTCCAGGCTGCTGAGATTCCTCTGAGCTGTAGTCCTGCCCTCCAGCTATCAACTTATTCCACACAACCAGGGGGAAAGGAGACAAATACTTACAGTCAGCAAAAAATTCTTAGGGCTATCATCACATTTCTGTACGTATTATTTTTATATAGAGCCATAGAATATCTCAAATTGGAAGGGACACGTATGGATCAAGGAGTCCAACTCCCTGCTCCTTGCAGTACTACCTAAAGCTAAACCATGTGGCTAAGAGCATTGCCCAGAGGCTCCTTGACCTCTGGCAGGCTTGATGCCATGACCAGTTCCCTGGAGAGTCTGTTGCGGTGACCAAACACACTCTCAGTGAGAACTTTTCCTAATGTCCAGCCTGACCTTGCCTTGATGCAGCTTTGTTCCATTTCCTTGTGTCTTATTTTTGCCTTTTTAGCTACTTTTTTAGAGAACTGTAAGAAAATTCACTTTAAATGAAAAGCTTGCAAAATGAAATATCCACTTGGCTGTAAGGATTCTGGTTTTAGCTTGTGAATACTTGAGCAGAAAGTATATTATGTGGAGTAGCTGGAAGTGTATCCAGTGAAAGTGCATGGACTTGACATGTTTAAATTTTTTCTGATAATAAAAATTATTTCTGGTGCAGGCCCTTTTTTTGTTTCTTTTGCATAATATGGCAATACTTGGGTCTCTGCCTCATAGGAATGTGGAATTTATTTCAACAGTGTAACTTTCACTAGCTTGTACCTTGTTTATACCTTATGTTGCTTGCTTACTTGAAGGTTTTTTTCCTGTGCTTTTCATGCTCTGAATAAAAGCAATAAAAGCTCCCAAAGACTTTGGTGAGAGAAGAAGTAGGTCCAATGTGAGACGAATGCACCATTTCTGCAGGTTTGAACTTCTGGTTCATGTTATCACAGATGTAGACAATATCCACAGGTGTGAACTGAACTGCTGAACAAATTTGGAGAGCATGTCAGAATAGGTGCCTGACATTATGGGATGAACCTGTATATGCAGGGGAAAAAAAGCTTTGACAGAAGAACTGTTTGCACTTCCATGTTAATTCCCTGTACAGAAAACATTTAAAGCCTTATTTTTGCATATGATTCTACTTAGGAAGATTACCACATCATGTGGTTATCAATGAAGTTATTCTTACATTTTCAAAAGGACTGTGCAACCTTTAATTAGCATGAGGAAGCTCTTTATCTCTAGAGAAAGGCCCTTCAGAAGCACACTGCCTGAAGCATCATAGTGATGTGGAGGACAAAATGCCTCTTATTAAGACATCAATCCTACTTCCCGCAACACCTGATCTCTGCCTGCCTGCAGCAATCCCCAGCATTTCTAGGCTTATCAGAGCTGATGAGATGGAAGCTGTTGGTGCTCTTGCCAGTTTGCATACAGAAGCACCAATTAAACTTAAAAATAAATAAATGTTAGCAGTACTCAAAGTGATGTATTTCCTCTGCTATACCTGATATCTACTGTACCATCCTCTAGTCAATATTAATTTCACACATGGATTTCCTTTTGAGAGACTTCCACAACTGAAGCTCAGAGAGAGCATCTCCATCAGAACATGGTTAGTGTGATGGTCCCAAGGCTCTGTGGTCCAATCCAGTCTCCCACAGAGCATGAGCTGTGTAGTCCAAATGAAGGCTGCTATCCAAAGAGTCAAAATCCACAAAATGTTATCAGGGCCAAGCCCTCATATATGAAATTTAGGGTAAAATGTTATTTTTCTACTGCTGTCCTAACCACAAGGTGACCAAAACCCATAAGTATTTTTGCTTTGTCAGGCTACAGGGACTATAGCTGGATTCAGCTTTCATGGCCCAGTGCTTTTCATCTGCAGGTCCTCCTCTGAGTATTGCATGTATCAGAGACCTGCTGAAGCACAGTGTGGGTTGGGGGCATGGGAAGGGCAAGCAAATATACAAAGTTTCTTTTAGACTAGTGTGAAACTAGTTGAACACATGGGTTTCATGCTAATAAGCAACATGGACACATCAGGAGACCTGGGATGGCAGACAGGAACAGGAGCCAGAAGTTGTCGGCCCCACTCCCATCTCCACACATGTGGAGGATTACCTTTGTTCTTGGTCATGCTGAATGGCTAAAACCCTATACTTTTAGGGATTCAAAACCTAGAAATTCTCTCACCAGCAGGACTTAACTGAGAAGGTATTTTCAGAGCACGACTGTTGTACTGAATCAGGATGGCTTTAACAAAAGAGGGGCTGGAGCCCTGGTGTCCCATTTCCCAACAGAGCCTCCCTCTTCTGCTTTTGCACTCATTCTTCCTGCACCTTCCCAGAAATATTTCAGAGGCAATACGAAGAGAAGGCCTGTCACAGCCCTGTCCTTACTCAAAAATATGTTGTCCAGCTGAGTGGGGAAAGTACTCATGCCAGAAAAGTGGGTTCATATCCCTTCTTACAGTGGAGTACTAATAAATGCAACATTATGAGCTGCATGAAAGCAGCATTCATTTACATACCTTGGCATAAAAAAGGCTCTGAGGACTGATCTTAATTGACTAGCAATCACAGCAAAAGATGTCACAAAATCATAACACTTCTTGCAATCTATATAAATATAAATAAATACTTCAACAGAAGCTGCCCATAAGCCTGCAAGAGTGTCACATTTGCCAAAGGCTACAGAATGACTTTTTTTACAAGAATCTATCTGCAAATATCCTGAAAATAATTTTCTAATTTCACAATAAGCATCATCATTATGATTTTGCTTCTACAGTCTCTTCTTACTTCCCATTATCTGCTCCTTTTGAATGCCTGTAGCTAAATCTGTTGATAATAGGATGGAGTAGGGATTAGTTTGTTTATGTGCTTCTGTTGGCAGCTTTTCATAGGGGAGGTGGAGCAAGATGATTATATCCTCTCTGGGGCTCCTTTGCCCTGGCTCTTGTGAAAGAACATCTTGCCCTGATGATGTGAGATGATTCAAAATGTCAGCAGTGGCAACACTTTTGCTGGCAGTCTCAGCAGAAAAAGCTGAAAAGTAATCAAATAGTTTGCAATGCAGAGACAACAAGCAGGTAAAAGGACATGTAGGTATTTGTAGGGGTGAGGGACAGTACTAAAAGCTTGACTGAGTCCAGGCACATGTGTTTCAACTACCTCAACACTTCAGATAGAGTAGGAGCATGTTTCAGAATACAAGATAGTGTTGACTGGTGCCTGGGTTAAACATGGGTTAAACACACAGAGAAGTGATTTGTTTGTACCACATGGAGGGGAATTTTTGAGTAACCTGCCAGCTGCCTTCACTGCAGACACTTCTTACATGGGGATGTCTCAAGATTAGGCAGGATGGGCGGGTGAGGGGCTTCTTGTCTGCTGATAGTGGCTTAGGAGCAGATGGTGAACATGAATAAAGATTCTCTCCCCACATTTGGGCTGTGGCTTCTGCTGCACAAGTTTTCCTGCAGTTCAGGCCAGCCAAGCACTGGCTTTCAAATGCATGTCGGCCATGGTCTTGTTAGCAGCATGGTCAAGCCTTAACCATCATGGTTAGAGTTAGACAGTGCTTTTTAAAATATTTTTTTATTAATTAAATGAACAGTTCTGGCAGAACTTCAAGGTTTGAATAACAGCTTGGACATATGAAATCCCAGGTGCCTTATGTGGTACTCATTCTCAGATAGTTTTGCCAAGGAAGGAAGTAGGATATTTGAGCAAATTGTCAAAACTTCAGGGTCCTAGACTTGAGGATGAGTTTACCAGATGTTTTATGTTTTCATAAATCACAGTTGCAGCTATAGTGAATGATGGCTGAGAAAGTTAAAGAAATTATATTACTTTTGCATTTAGCTCTTAGATTTCTGCACATATTTTGTAAGCAGGAATATGGAAACTGTTTTCCTCATTCCTTTTTTTTTTCTTTTCAGCATTGCTCATGAGGTGTCTGTGCCCCTGTATAGTTCATCTGATTATCTGCTTTCCCAAATACATTACATTCTGATATTGATTGTACAACTAACTGGTACAGACTGGTACAACTAATACATGGAATCTTGTCAATAGACAAAAATAAAGAATAAAAAAGACAAAAGCAAGTATTTAGAATTTGTTGGGACTTCCAAAAGTTTGATGAAGAGGTAAAAGTGAGTATATAAATATTTACTGACTGTGTTAGCGTAAAAAAAACCTCTACTGGTTTAGTTGTGAAACAAGAGACTATAAATTTTATCCATTCTTCTACAGCATCCTTCAAAGTTCTCTTGTATCTGCTTCTTTTTCTGCAAAACCCTGTGTCAGTAGTGTGAGACCTAAAGCATTTAAGCCTGGACAAGCACATCACTCTTTCTCTCCTGCTCTTGTTTTATAACTCGAGCGGTCTCTTTTATTAATGCTCATGACAGTTTTATTTAAATGAATTCTTCCTCACCATGTTTTATTTATTGAGGGGTTTTGGGCTTGATTTGCCTTTGTTTCTTACTTCTTTTTTTAATGGATTAGAAGCTATGTGTTTTGAAAATCTCCTGCAGAGTGAGTTTAAAAAAAGTAGCAGCAGTAGTAGTAGTAGTAGTAGCAGTAGCAGTAACAATAATAATGGAATAATTCTCTTCATACTTCTTCCTAAAGGCACAAGAATGTAACTGCTGTATCTGCTTCATTTCTCCCAATTTGAACTAATTTAGTGATGAAAACCCAGGACTTAATTCAGTACTGCAGTGCTGCCAGTCAAGGGACAGACATGTGAGAGCATTAACAATGTGCCAGTAATGGCCAACCTGAGTATAGCAACACTCAGGAGCTTCACTGGTTGAGAACTTGACCCATTTGAGTTGTGCTGCAATGCAGCCATCAGGCTAACTTGAAGGATCTTCCAAGATTACAGAAACCAGGCTTCTTCAGATGCTCTCAAAAAGAAAAAAAAACAAGCACTGAGCACTGAAAAGGTTGCATTGGGAGAAGTCAGTTCAGTTCTGGAATGAGCTGATGGGGAAAATGTTCAAACAGGACTGTCTGAACATCTCTGCTTCCGTGGTCAAAGCAGCCACGGGAAATGTCCTAAGCAAACACAATGCCACAACAATAGGCAATCTGCACGACCTTCTGCTTACTCCAGCTGACATATCTGAAAATCAAATTAACCTCTCGCTTTTATGGGTCATGGTCTTTCAACTATTGTGTGTAACAACCTAAGAAACCCAATAGAAAACATGCTTTTTAACAGATTTAAAGCAATAAAGCAAGAATCATGACCTTCCGTGAAATAGGTGACATAGAATAAACATGGTGACCTTCTGGAAAAATAATTATTTGTGATTACTCATCTGTGTCTACAGTGTTTGTTTTTTTTAAATTTAAAATATTTTAAAAAAATCTTTAATTATTTCTGTGGAGCTCAAGCCCCTTTTGAGAGTGATACAGGCACCTCATATACATTCAAGTAATGAGAGTAAATAATTAGCATGCCATAACTAATGCTGGTTGCTGCCAGTTGTTTTTCAGCTTAGCCACTGAAAACAGCTCTCACTGTGCTGCAGGGCAGTTCCTTTTGTCCTGTTTTTTCACACCCCTTTACCCTCCACTTGGGTTCCTCCCTAAAGCCCTGCCTGAAGCGGGGAGGTGCCAAGGGCTCGCTGCCCATGGCTGACACAATCCCTCAGCCTCCGAGGATGCGATGCAGTCATGGTACCCCATGGCTAGTCCAAAACTTGTCACCAGCTTCAGGAAAAACTGACTCTGGTCTCCCTGAAGACAAGAGTAAAGTAACTCTGCTGCTGCTTGGTGCCTTCTTCTGCCCAGCATAGTGTGGGACTGACAGTGAACGTGATGGGGAAATTTTGGGGGCTGCTTAGCCCAGGTTTAGAAGCTCCAGCCCTCACAAATCCATCCTGAGTCAAAAAATAGGAACCATGGTCACATCTACACTCTTGTCCTTGGTCCTTTGTGCCTGTGCTTTGCTATCCCAAACCAAAAATGTATGTCCTCCATGGATTTCATTATATCTCCATTTGCAATTTTACAAAAGGACTTACATGAACTACAGGAACTTACAGTTCCATGAAAAGACCCATGAGTAAGAAAAATCTGCAAATGTATTGTCTATATTTATGCATTATTTATTTAATAATAAAGGGTTTCTGTTGGTGGGGAGCACTGTGAGATACTTCCCTTGACAGTGCTCAAAATAACCCCGCTGGGCAGATCTCTGTTTCTGCAGCAGTTACGGGGAGAAGCAGGCCTGAAGGTCAGGGTGAAAGAGTTCCCTGTTGTGATAGCAGGGAGAGAGAGTCTGCAGCTCTCTCAGACTGCAGACCAAAGAAAAGTGTTGACACCACAAAGAGAGCCACGATGTTCCATTAAATCTGGTGAAGCCTGAAATTCAAAGCTGGTTGGAAAGGCTTGTATAAACTGCACAGGAAGCATTTAAAAATGCTGGTAAGCAGGTATCTCCGACTCTGTTAGCAGCTACACTAATATGGCAGGTTTTCAAGGATGAAGTTCTTTAAGAGAAGTTTCTCAGGAAAGTTTGATCTCTTAGTGCTTTCAGTCAAACCCAGCCAAACCCTGAGTTTAAACATACATGTTTAAGGAAAACTGTGACAACACTGTTATATTTCCCGTGTTTCCCAGGTTGTTCTCATATGCTCCTCACAAGGGATTTTGTGACACAGGATTGTAGCTCACATATACAATTATTGTTTTATTCTAGATGTCCTAAAGCCATCCAGTGAGAGTCCACATCCAGGTATTTTTTTTTAACAAGGGACTGAAACTGGTGTTTGGCACTGCAGTATGCTGAGCTTGGTGTCCCTCTCTATGAGTGCACAGGGGGCTCACCCAAGCAGAGCAGTGACCATGCCCCAGCATTTTCATGTGATACCTCTGCCTGGAAGGGCTTGTCTCAAGGCAGGGTCTCTTCCCTGAGCACAAACTTGCAAACGACCAGAAATCCTTCTGAGGATGGAAACAGGAAACAAGTCGCTGCCTCTCCTGGGAAAGAAATTAGATTCTCAAGACATGGTGAGAAGTGGTTTGTGAGGGATAGCAGCTACCACACAGGAAAAAATGGTTGAGATTTTAAGATGGGTCAGCAGAAGGTTGAAGTGGAAAAGGCATCCAGCAATTATAAAGACATTAATTCAGTAATACAGATTATTATAATTTTAGACTATTATCATAATAATACCCTTATTTGTTTCATAATAAGGTTTCAGCAAAGACTGCAGTTCTTGATGAAAAAGAAGTTTGGAAACTACTGATTTAATGAATAAAGGGTGATTTGGTAGGTTTTAGTAAATACTAATAATTTAAACAACATTGCCTGTAAGGAAATTCATAGCCATTTAAACCACCTTGATGCTGTTATTCTGCAAAACACAGCCATAAGAAACCGAAGGGTTAGAACTTGTTTCCAACTGCTTCTGAAGCTGCCAAGGAAAGCAAACCTGACTTTTTTTCCACTTGGCTTCAGCCACCTTTTAGCTTCAGCAAATTGTGTACTTAGCAGCTCTTGAAAAGCAGTGCATTGCCATCAGGTACCCATAGCTGTATTTTGGATCTGGAGTTAAGCACTTGACTGTGAATTTCTGATTAAATAGTAATTTTTTTAAAAAGTCCTGGTGATTAAAATTCATCCAAACTAGGGGCTCATATTGCTGCCTTCAATACTCCTGTTTTCTTGTTGTTTCCTAACATACACATCATCAGTTGTAGCTAGAACACTGATTCAGAAAAATAAACTTACTGTATCATAATACTGCAAGAATTCATAAGCCTAAATAAATTTTTATATGATAACTTGCCAGAATTGCTCATCCATGCAAAATTAGTGATGTGCCAACATTGGCAGAGTAACACACAACCATATTGTGCCAGCATTGGCAGGATTAGCACATAACCATATTTTCTGTCCTTTTTTTGGCAATAATCATTATACCAAAGACAGCAGTAAAGGGGAGCTGCCATGCATGTGCTTTTAGTTTTGATAGCTTGGGTAACAGCCATGGTCACAGTGAAATGAAATAATGCAGGTGTTAGCACAATAGAGTTTCCAGAGAAAAAATCCAGTGTTATTTTTGATAATCTCCTTAAAACCTGCACTGAAGCCCATTGCTTTCCCCCAGGTAAACTGAAGCACTCTCAGCCAGGGCTGCTTTAATGAAGTCACAAAATCACAGAATGGGCAAAGTTGTAAGGAATCACAGTGGGTCATCTGGTCCAACCTCCTTGTTCTAGCAGGGTCATCCCAGAGCACATTGCACAGGATTGCATCCAGACAGTTCTTGAATATCTTCAGTGAGGGAGACTCCACAACCTCTCTGGCCAATCTGTTTCAGTGCATGGTCACCTACAAAGTAAAGAAGTTCTTCCTGATATTCAGGTGGAACTTCCTGCGCATCAATTTCTGCCTGCTGCCTCTTGTCTTATAGCTTGGCATCACCAAGAAGAGCCTGGCTCCATCCTCTTGACACCCTCCCTTCAGATACTGATAGACATTGATGAGTTCCCCTCTCAGTCATCTCCTCTCAAGGCTGAACAGTTGCAGTTCCTTCAACCTGTCCTCATAAGAGAGATAAGGTCCAGTCCGTTAATAATCTTTGTAGCCCTCCACTTGACCCGCTCCAGGAACTCCATGTCTCTCTTGTAATAAGGAGCCCAAAACTGGATAGAATACTCCAGATATGGCCTCATTAGGCCTGGCATCTGCTGTTCAGCCAGTTTTCAATCCATCTCTCTGTCCACTCATCCAGTCCACACTTCCTGAGTTTTCCTATACAGATATTTTGAGAGACGTGAAAAGCCTTGCTGAAGTTGAGGTAGACAATACTCACTGCTCTCCCCTCATCCATTCAGGTAGTTGTTTCATTGTAGAAGGTCATCAGGCTGGTCAAGCATGATTTACCTTGAGTGAATCCATGCTGACTACTCCTGATCACTTTCTTGTCATCCCTGTGGATAGAGATGGCTTCCAAAATGAAGCACTCTATAACCTTTCCATAACCTTTCCAGGGACTGAGGTGAGGCTGACTGGCCAGTAGTTCCCTGGGACCTCCTTCTTGCCCTTACTGAAGATCAGGGTGACCTTTGCTTTCTTCCACACCACCCAGATGCAAAGGCAGTGTGGGGGCTCTGTGAGAGAACACGAGATCACAGCAGCCCATGCTTCTCAGGCTTGTAGACAGTTATCTTTTGTAGAAACACAATGCTCAATACATTTTTGTATGAGTCATATGTGTTCTTCCTCTTCAGTCTCTTCCCAAACAAGTTCTCAGTGTTTTGGCCTATCACTTCTAGCCATTATCACAGTAGTCGCATATCTTGTATAATAAAACGTGCATGTAAGCTCAGAAGACTCTCAATAAAATAGAGATTAATTATTAATTCCATAACAAAAACCAACAATAACAACAACAAAATCGATGCAGAAAACTATTGCCTTTATAATACAGAGAAACTTTATGTGAGAATATCCTCCAGGGTGGTGGATCTTTTGATTTTTTAAATTTAAATCTCTTCAGACTGCTTTTTCTTTTCCTTTTGCAGAAATAAAATTTTTAAAATAGCTAGAAGGTAACATATTACCACATTTCAAATTTGAACAAGTTCTTTTGATTTTTTATAAATGGCATTAAAGCCAAAAGGTAATTCTTCACTTACATTCTGAAGCATCAACCTGATCATGTGATTCACACTAAAATTCAATATGAATAGCAATGTTTTAATGTAGTATAAGGGAAAACAAAGCTGCGCCAAGGTTTCTGCTTATTCTGTACAGGGAAAGAATTATCTCTGTGGAAAAGCTAAAAAGCTGTATTATGCACATGCATTTATGTGCCTGCATACGTAGTTAATATAAAACATCTCATGCTTTTGTAGATGGTATATGACACTATAAGACATCTGAATTCAAGTGGAAGAGGTTTCCAGTCTGGGTGGGATGACTGAGTCTGTCCTGGTGCGCAGGAGTGATCCCTGTGCACACACACCCTGTCCCTGCACGTCCACACTGGCCCCCAGGCTGCCTGCAGCTCTTGCTGCTCTGCACGAGGACAGCGCTGCACCCCTGTGCAGCCTCTTGCCTGATGGCACTGTTCAGTGCCATTTCAGTGCCTGTTCAGTGCCCAGTAACTGAAGCAGCCCAGGCACTGTTCTGGTGTACACGTTGTCTGGGAGAGAGCTTGCTCTTCAATAAGCGGCCCAGTTCACCTCTAACTGGACGTGGTGTACATCCACCAGTGCAAATGGGTTGCTGTGTGGGTGCACAAGCACAAGCAGGTCAGATTCAGGAGCAGTTTTCTGATTTCCCCTGGTGGTGTTGCCAGAGAGGCAGTGTGATTCACAGGGGAAATTACCACAAGTATGGCTCTCACAAAAATCACAGCTGTTGCATTGTGGAAAACATTGGTTCCATTCTCAGTTCCTTGTAGCCCCTATCCATCTTCTTCCTTTGCAATTCAAAGAATTGCTTGCATCCCCCCAGAGTGGAAAGGAGATTTTTGAGATCAAAAGGTGTCAACAGTTTCTTGCAACTGTGTTTAGACTTCTAAGTCAGCCAACTGAATGCTAAACCATGTCCTGCTGAGATGCAAATAACTTGAAAGGTGAAGAGCAGAAGTCAGAGTACTGCCTAGGGGGTTCTGGCCCAAATACAGTGAGCCGTATCTCTCCTTCCTTGTCCCTGGTAGGATGGGAATGAGAATCAGAAGAAGGTAACATCCATTAGTTAAGAGCAGTTTAATAATTGACGTAAAGTAAAATATAATAACAATAATTCTAATTAAAAAAGCAATGAAAAAGCAGATAAGAAAAGAGAATAATAAAAGCCAGGAGAAACAAGTGATACACAATCCAATTGCTCACCACCCACTGACTGATGCCTAGCCCATCCCTCTACAGTGAGCATCCTTCCCAGCCAATTCCTCTCAGTTTATACAATGATCTTGATGTTCTGTGATACGGAATATCCCTTTGGCCAGTCCAGGGCATCCATCCTGGCCATGCTCTCTCATAGCTTCATGTGCACATGTTTGTTGGCAGAGCATGGAAAACTGAAAGTCCTTGACTTAAGTAAGCACTACTTAGCAACAAAGTGTGTTATCAACACTATTCTCATACTACATCCAAAACACGGCACTGTACCAGCTACTAGGAAAAAAAAATAACTCTATCCCAGGCAAAACCAAGACAGCAGGGCAAAGCAGCTGCTGTTTCCTATTCTAGAATCCTGAGCTGTGGACCCATTCCCTGCAAGGCTCGCTGAAGGCTCTCCCATGTGTGAGAACGCCAGCCCCCTCTGCTGAGTTTTTAAAGAGCATTGTTAACTCCATATGTGTCTTTTGGCTCTCTGCTTTTTATTTCTGTGTTTTATCTGCTGGCATCCTTAGAGTGTTAAAAGTTGCATTTAACCTTGTCAAAGGAGGACTGCTTCTATTTTAAATTGAAGCATTTTTGTACATAAATCATATTTTGCTTGCAACATTTCCTTATGGTTAAATATTTGTGTTGAAATTCCTAAATTATGGTACAAAAACAGTCAAATGAGCTGAGGAAGAGCAACTTCTGTTCCGGAAGGGAGTATAATGATATCCTCAATATCTTGTAAATGAAACTACTTTATTTCCAAGGCAATAGAAGGAATAGCAGCTATATATTTTGTGACCGATAAAGCCTTTCTCATTTTCCTCCCCCCTAAATTTTATGAGCATTTCATGATTTCCTCAACTCTGTTTAGTAAAATGTCTTGGATTGTTTTATTTTGCAAACTGCTATATATTGACTGACAAGAGTTCTCAGGTTGAAACTTTATTTTCTCAAGCATGCAGCTGGCATTGCTTGGGCAAGTCACAGTTACTAGTCCTTTCTTGGACAAGTGTGTACCTAACCTGCTTGGGTTTATTTAAAACTTAATTTTCCTTGAATGTGCCAATGTGTGGCTTTAAGATTCACTTTCTTTTGGACCTGATTAGGCATTTTCCCAGAAAAACAAAGTTTTAACCACTAATCCTACAAAATGACAAAACTTCACAGAAATTACTACATTTACAGACTTGTTGCACTACAGAAGGAACTAAATTAGGTTGGCTTGGCTTTTCTTTATCTGAACTACAACCTCAGTGCTTCAAATCCTCGGAATAAATTTCCTTGTTACTATGTCCCAGGGCATTCCTTCTCCAGAGTCCTATAACAAATCCTGATTGTTACATGACTGCACATCCAGCAAACATTTCTTCATTTCTCAACCAAAATTTTTTGTGTTTTATTCCCATAAAAATTGGTCCCAATCTGATTTAGTACAAATATGAAAATATCTGAAACACACCATAGTGTAAATATTGTTTCCTAAGCTCTCCTTCCTGTAAATATCAATAGAATGAAACTGTAAACAAAATTAGTGGAAAGAGAAATAGCATCAGGACAACCATGACTTAGCCAATTGAAGGAAACATCAGCATCTATTTACAATGTTTTTAAAAAATTTTTCCTAAATCCATTTTACTTTCTGTTGGGAAATGCTATATTTATACAAAAGGACTATAAAAATGGCTTGAACTGATCTTTATCTTCAACTGAACTGAAGGTAGCCTAGTAAAATCTGACCATCACCTTTCAGTGATTATTTGGAAATAAAATACATTTTCTTGAAGTACTTAAATTTTTTTTTTGGTCACCAGGGTATGTTAGTAAATGCTACTTTCAAATGTACATTTCACACCAAAATAGACACTTTTCCAGTGTTAACTATAAAACTACTAGAAACTACTGCCTCTGCCTAAATAAAGTGATAACAAAGGAAACTACACATATCTTTGATGCAAACTCATTTTTATCCCTTTGAAATAAAAAACACCTCCCTTTTGAATAGAGATACTGAATGCATCCTCATTTTCTATTTTTCAATATATATTCCAAGAGGGAAAATACATGAAAGGTAGTTAAAATACATGGGAGACAAATATTATTGTGTGATTGCAATCCAGTACACTGAGGTCCTTGCTTCAGCTGGGACTTGATATTGGAGATAAAATAAATGATAAAGAACGCTACCTCTTCTTTAATATCTCCATGAAAATATACTTTATATTGACACAGAGACAGCAATAGAGCTGCAATTTTTTTTTCTGCAAAAAAACTCTAGGTAAACAGCAGCCATTAATAAACCAGACAATTTTCTCCAATACTGAAAAAGATATTATGAGACTAAGATTGTTCAACTGATGAGTCTGCTTCTGTAATCTGTTTTGGATAACAGCATTATAACAGCACAGAGAGTGTGCTTATGTGAAAGATACTAATAATTTCTTCTGAAGCAAAATATGAAGTAAAAAACCAGCTGTCTGAAAATAGTGTTGATCTTGTGTTACACAGGAATTAAAGGTGGTGATGATTGTGTTACAAACATTTTGTAACATTAAAATTAAAACAAAATATTATGGGTGGAGTGGGACTGAAGTTTTTATTGAAAACAGCATGCATTTATCTGTTTATTTAAACTGTGCTTTTCAGGTGCCTTTATTAGGTAAGTCTAAACCTTTTATATTATCCTCACTTTCCATTTCTTTTAAGAAACTTCAAGTGATACTGTTGCACTTTTTATCTGATCTGTACCTTACGCTGACTTTTAATGTCAAAAATCGTTTCAAAAAGTTCAGATGTGATTGAAAAAATTCTAGCAGTAGGTGAGAGACTTCTCAGTACTTAATATTTTTTCCCCCATAAAGTACTTGTAGCAACCCTTTAGTCAGAGGAGTAATATGAAATTTGGCAGGGGACTTGGTCCTAGATTCACTGAGCTTCTGTTAGCTTTTCTGGGAAAACCTTCCTGTATTAGAAAGACAAGCAAGTCTCAAGCTTTACTGCTTTTCCTGCACTTGTTCCAACGCAGGTGAGAATTACAGCAGAGTTATGCTGAGAGACTGGATCTGCTTGCAGACATCCAGCAAGATAGAGCGAGGCTGAGGGTAGATGTTTCACATAGGAATGGCTCCGAGTGGCATTCCCAGTGCTCACTGTTCTGCATCATGCATTTAACGTGTACTTTGGAGCTTACTGTGTGTTGCTCTATCGCAGTCCCACTGGAAGCCAAATTGGCTGTTTGGCTATTATGGTGATGAAGACCGTTCGCTTGCTTTTATATTAGGTGACACTGATTGTCTTTCACTCCATATGCAAGTAAACTGCACTTGCACATTTAAAAACAACTAGATAAGCATATTGATTAATAAACCCTTGAAATAGTGTAGTGAAAGGCTTAACTCAAATTTATTGTAATTCTGATTGCTGCGTAGTGTGTGCATGCTATCATAATCCACGACTATAGCCAAAATATTAGAAATACTGAGACTGAGAATTAGAACAATGAACCAGCTAGTGAGTGTCTGGATCACACTACACAGCACATCATGCCATGCTCATAATTTTTATCACCCTAGTACCACTAAAATAATGATAATTGTAGGATCAAAATGGTGAAGCCATTGATGAAGACATGCAGATTCTTTCAAACTGAAGTTTTGAACTACATCTCCTATGTCATAACAAATGGCTGACTTTTGGAGTGTGCAATTTAACTGTCTTGTCTCTCTTTTCAGGTTTTAGTGAATTTCTAAACAGTTCTGCAAACATTTTGGATTGAACCTTCTCAAAAATCATGAATCTAAGATGCAAGTCTTGCAGGTGAAGTGTATGAAAACACCAAAATTAAGATAGCTGTACTTTGTCTGCTATCTCAGTTATTAGTTTTTCTCAGTTGTGTCTCCAAACAGCATCTTGGCTGGAAGTCTCAAAGATGCCTTTTCAGGATGGCTGAAGAATATTCCTGGTTATAGAGTGGCACTGGGATCAAGCCCTGCTCTCATAGGCTGGGTTGGCAGCCCCAGTGAGATGTGAGCTGCAGGTTGCACAGTTCTGCTGCTGCATCTGCCACATGTCAGGCTATGTCCTGCTCAAAGGACTAATCACCAGATGTTGAGCCCACCAGCTGCTCACAATCAGAAATCTGCTGAACCCAGCACATGCAACAAAACTGGCAGGGTTCTCAACACCATTCTGTTAATTCCCTGGAGATCTGTAATGCTTCATGAAATTTGTTGTGTTTTCTCATTGGCCATCTGTTATGAGCTCATAAGATTGCTCATGCTGATGACCAGTAGGTCAGCTGCAGAGCAGGATTTCTCAGCCTGCCCCTTCAGCAGTGGGAGCAATCACTACACAGAGTTAAGAAGCAGAGGTTCCTCTTAGATCACATCCAGATGTTCATTGCAGGCAAGGAAATACAGACTACATGCTGGTGGCTCTTCCAGCTATCACTCTAGACCTTGCTCAAGTGTTGTATGAAATGTTTGAATGGGAAGCAGTGGCCACAACCTACCCCAGCTCACTGCATGTGGGCTTTTCAGGAGACATGACCCAGGCACTTCCATCCACTGGCAAACCAGCACAGACAGACCTCTGAGCTGCCATGGTGGCTGTGGTTGCCTCAGAGACACATTTCGAAGCCTGTAGTTGTGCTTCTAGTCCAGGATGCCAGATGCAGTGTGGCTCAGGATGAGGACAGGACTATGGCCTGAGGACTTGCAGCCTGCCTTGCATGAATGAGAAGGGACAGGGTCCTGGTAGGTGGAAGCATAGGTAAAGGAGGAGGAATGAAAAAATACAGAGTTTAGGTGGGGGAATTGAGGTGCAAAATATTGGGAAGAGTGGGTGAAGTAGATAGAGATGTGGGGCTGAGTCCTGACAAGACCAACTAGAATGCCATGTAAGTAGTCAGGGAACCTGACACTGACAAATTTCGTTTGGGAAGCTTTAGCAGGCACTTGCAATAGAAGGATGCCTTGCAGGGTGATGAGCATACTTGGAAGATGTGTTGCAGAAAACTCAGACTACTTAACTGTCCTGTCAGTGATGTATTTGAACAAAAATACATGCGTATGGCAGCATAAGGTAGCTGGAAATTTTGTTCATTCCTTTTAAATCAGGCGATAACCACAGGTAAAGTTTCTCTGGAAATAGAAAAATTGTCATGAACAGAGTAAGAGGGACAGGGAAAGAACTTGTTTTCCCTCTGGCCCAAAGAACACTTCAGATATGACTGTCTCTCAGGTATCAGTGTGACACTTTCAAAAAAATGCTTGAGATCTGGAAGTAGGGATGCCTATTTCCAAACCAGGATGATCTGCTCTAACATCGTGGGCTTGACAAGCAAACAGCTGTCCAGTAGGGCTTCCCAGTCCCCTCAGGCCTTGCAGACAGAACATGACCTTCATGCAATGACCCCAGTACCGTTTATTTTTTGTAGGAAGGAAAGCTAAGAGAATGGACTGTCTGTTTATTCCTACGGTCTCTGACATCCTGAATCACTAGTCTCTTGTTGCTATCTTAGCACAAATGATGAGAATAACGTCAGGTTACTTCAAGTTAACCTGGAGTTCTTCTGGAACACCTACTGGATACTTACATCCAAGCACTATTAGAAATGTGTCTGCTACATTTGGAATAAACCTAAATATTGCTGCACCTCATTCTTTCAATGCCTTAAGGCCTCAAAGCTGCTGAAGACATGATGCCAAATGCCTCTTCAGGAGCCTGCACACACTGGGGAGCCATGGATGGAGATGAGGCTCCCAGTGGCAATATGGGGAAAAGTATATGTGCCTTGGCATTCTCAGTGACATCTATTGGACAACTCTGTTGGATTGGTTCCTAGCATTAATTTGCAATAATCACATTAATTTACATTCAAGTCCTAATTAATGAAGTTCTGGTGTTTACGGGATGGGGGATCTTGAACGGCTAGGGTGTACTTTCTGTTTTATTTCTGCCATTTTTCATTCCAGTGAAACTCTACTCATGACTCACTGCTCATTACCATCTCCTGGCAATGTATGAAGAGAGAAATATACAGCAGAACAAAATGTTTCTTACCCTAATTATTTGCTTCTTTTCAACAGGCCAATATCACCTTTATCACAAACTAGTAAATGGCCTCCTTATAAATTCAAATTCTCAAAAATATTTTCGTGAGGAAACACTTGAACATATGACTACCTCAAGGTTATTTGTATTTATCATCTCTGTGCTAAATGGTTGGGGCGAGTGAAGAACGGAAAATCCCTTTCAGTGAGATGTGCAGACAGGAAGCATTTAGGCTTGGAGCCTCCAGCAACAACACTGGACTGTCTCTGGACCATGGAGACACCGACTATCTGCTGACGACAGGTGCTGAGGGAAACTACTAACAAGAATGCTATGAGGCAAAGACGATTCCTTCATATAGATAGCCACAGAATCATGGAATCACAGAGTGGTTTGGATTGGAAGGGACATCCTTCATCTAGTTTCACCCTGCTGCCATGGGCAGGGACACCTTCCACTAGACCAGGTTGTTCAAAGCCCCATCCAACCCCATCCAAACAGTTCCAGGTGTGGGACAACCACAGCTTCTCTGGGCAACCTGTGCCAGTGTCTCACCATCCTCACAGTCAATAATTCCTTCCTTATATCTAATCTAAACCTATTCTTACGCTGTTTGAAGCCACTGCCCCTAGTCCTATCACTAGAGGCCCTTCCATTAAGTCCCTCTCCAGCCATCTTGCAGGACCCCTTTAGGTACTGGAAGGCGGCTGTAATGTCTGCCTGCAGCCTTCTCTTCTCCAGGCTGAAAACACCAACTCCCTCAGCCTTCATTCAGATAATTAGCAAGGTAATTCTTAACTTCAGGTAATAGTAAGTTAATTAATTTATTAACCAGTACCCACATTAAAGCCCCGCTGGGTTTGTGGTACTTTCTTCAGTGCCCAAGCTGGTTGCTGGAGCTCTTTGAATCTCTGACTTGGTAACTTCTAAAGTACACCTTTATCTCTCTCTGTGTTCTTATATGATAGCTGCTTCCAGGTGAAGGACAGGTACACTGGCTTTGTGCCTGCACAGGGTGATCCTCAGTAACCTGCTGAGGTGCACGTATGGAGAACATCTGGCCTGTATGATGGCATCCTGCATTGGTGTGCACCATCCCTTAGTGCCCAGTGGTTGCTTTTGGAAAGACGTCTGGTTACACAAGCATGGAGACAGCCATGATGTGTGGCAGTAGATCCTCTGGTCCACATAGTGCAGACATGGCTATTAGGAATGACGATCACCAAGATGTGACTTAAGTTTCCATTCACCTGGAGGCATAACTCTTGCAAGCTCTCTTCCCTTGGAAGAATCAACCATTTATCTTACAACCATGCAAAATATTATAAAATTATTAACTAATGATATTTGATGGGAAAAAAGCCAGGCATCTTTCTTGGTTTTTCTGCGTTTGATGCTGTTCTGGTGAAATTACTTTAGGTGGAATCTTATTAGTCAAGGGTAAAGTCCGCTACAAAAAAGATTTTGTATGCTTTGGGAATGAAAAGTAGATGTCAATTTACTTTATTTAAAGATTTGGAATCAGAACCAGAGTCCTAAGAACTTCTCCTAACTCTGTTTTGTGAGCTAGTCAAACAGCATAGAGCACTGTTGACTTCTCAGCAAAACAGGCACAGCGGAGGAGTGGTGATCTGAGCATGGGTCAGGACATTTCCCAGGGAAGAAGGATTATCCAGCCTAAGGATAAACCTCACATGGAAGGTGAACCAGATTAGGGAGAACAGCCTTTGGGAGATGTGTTTGCTGCCCTGAAGAGATGTAAGGAATGGGGATAGCAGCCACCTCAACACCTCTCTACCCCATCCACTCCTCTCTTAGCAGTAGAAGCCAGATGAACTTTACAGAGATGTAGCTTCACAAGGCAGTGAAGAGAGGACAAGGCTCTTTGGCCAGCCCTAACACTCTGATCCCCTCTGCAAATACCTACTTTTCTGAGGCATAAGACCATTGAAGGGAGGATAGCTAAGTACGTCTGGAATCTGGAAACTAAACCTGAATTATAGAAATTATGTAGAAATCTAAAAAATAAAAACACACTGAAATTGTCCCAGGGCATATTCAGTTACTCATTTACAGATTGCACACATTTCATATCTGGCAGTAGGACAAAGCACTGTAAAAAATACCCTTAAGAATGTAAGCGTCTGCTCTGATTTATACTTAAAAGGCAGCATCAGATTAGTGTCTGTGTTTTATTAACAAAAGACCAGGAGGATGAAGCAGATATAACCTTCATTTCACCAGGTATTTTTTTATAGTATATTGTGGAAGAAAATGCCACATTTCATTAAAGTCTATCATTCATACACAAGAAAGGATTTGGAAGCAGTTTATAGATCTGCAATTTTTATGGAAATTTTAAACTTTGCCCATTTTTCAGTCTCTGAAGGTTCTTTAAAAAAATGCCTTTGATGACCTCTGAATCAACTGATGTTCACTGGTCTGTGTGGGGATGTGTGCTGTTGTACACCAGCTGTGGGGCTGCCTTTGGTATAAGAAGCTCAGTTGTTGTGTCAGCAGTTTTCACACTGTTTAATTTTCATAGACTTGGTTACACAACACATTCTCAGACCTTCCAGCTGTGCCTAATGAAAATTCATACTGACACTCATTCAGGTCTCAGCATCCCTCTTGCTCTGGTGTTACCTTATTATTTTTTTATTATTCTACTTCAAAGAAAGAACTTCAGCACTCCCAATATAGGAAATGTGATATATGTTGAGGATAATCTCCTGTCACTGCAAGGTTTCTCCTCTGTTAGTTCTCTCTCTGTGCTTCATTTCATCTGTTTGCCACCCATTACAAAAGGTAGTGAAACATTTGGTTCTTAAAGGGTTGACTGCTTCATTTTATGTAATGTAACTGCATCGGCAGAGCAGTAATTTATGATGAATAACTTGTTTGGCAGTCTTAGGCTTTTTTCATGGATTGTCTTTGAACAGATTGTGATTTTCTTGAATTTATTAATTATTCAAAATGTTAATGATTCTGGGAGAATGATTATGAGCAATTTCATGTGAGCATTTGGCATGCAGTACTCCACTTCTACAGCCATTACTTTCTTGTGTAGGTAGATGAAGGCACTTCATATTTTCTCTGTTTTGTTGTCAGAAGATGGTAAAAATTATCCATGAAATTTTGCTGAGGGTATAAGAGTTTAGTGAGAGACAAAAAAATTTAGAACATTTTCCCTTGAAGTCCTGGCTAGATAAAAGAGTCTTTCTAAGACTAATTTATGAAATAAAGAAGATTGTTGTCAGATTCCTTTTATTTACTTATCAAATTTTAAACTCTTACAGTAACTTGCACAAAAAGGTAATAGGTATGTACTCCTAGTCTCAGTAGGGGCGTCCTACAGCTTAGGTCGTTGATTGCTTTGTGCTTTGGTGAAAGGTCTATTTCTCTGTATAAAATATTCTGAAAACACAGTTATCATCCCCTTGAAAATTTCTCTCAAGGTTATTGTGAAGGTGAAAGTGACTGTAGGCAGTTTGCAGTCCAGAAGAATGGTGTCAGAAGTTTGTGAGGTTTGCTGGTCTCCTAGCACTTGCTTTGTATTTCTATCGAAGGACAAAAAGTTTCAATTCACCTTACTTAGCATTTTGTGGGATAAACCTCTCAGTTCTTGAACAGCAAGTGGCTTAAAATAGGTGTTAACTTTTAAAGTAATTTGAATGCTTGAGTACTTGAATAGGAAAAATTTTGTAATGCTTCCCTTAGTCTACTTTTGGTTTAAGAGGGAAAGGAGAGAGGAAAGTTGCTGTGAGGAAGAGGTACATATGCTTGGGTCAAAATATGAGTATGACAAACTTGAAAAGTCACATTTTAGTTACAATACTCTTGTGATTTTCACAAACATGAGAAATGTTTTGTGACTGGCTGCTGCTGGCTGAGGCTTTCTGCTGTGTGTCTGAATTGAACCTCTGTGCGTACTGTACCTCCACAATGTACCTTGTTCACGGCTTTGAAGAAGAGGTCTATTTATGGAGTTCTTTAAAAAACTAACTGCTACCCAGACTTTAGAGTAACATGCTGCATGCTGAGACCCTCTTTAGCTGTTCAAGTGAATGAAGAGCACTTTCCTCCTACAGCTCTGCACATGTTAAGCTGTAAGTAATGAACATTGCAGACACAGCAGAGGACTGTAGGCTCAGGACAGGAATGGATTGCACTGCAGCCTGCACCAGCTTGTGAGAGCTCCTGTCTGTAGTTCTGTCTGTTCTGTAATCACGTTCATGATTGTTTTCCACTAAAGGTCCAGCTTTTGCTTTACTTCTTTTCCCACGATTTTCCACCGCCTTTAAAAGCCAGATAGTTCTATACACTGGATTGCAACAACGCAGGCTGCAACTAGCTTCTGCTCTCCAGGAACCAGTAGCACATTATGTGTCAGCTTTTAGACAAAGATAAGGGTTTGTTGGGTAGAAAATGAAGCAAAAGCTATACGTCTTAAGGCTCCCACAAGCAATGGAAATTAATCTATTTTAAACTCCTTATATCAGTTAAGCTTCTTGGAGTGGGGATTTGCCTCTAAGTCACTGTAAAATATCATGTCATATCCATTCTACTCTATAAAATGAGTAAAAAACATTATCCACAAAGCTCAGCAGTCATGCCAGAAATTCGTGTGGCACCTACACCTGGTTTGCACTGAAACCTCAGTATCTAGCCCTGCACAGTAGGCACTGAAATGAAAACTCATCATCAGTTAACAGTGCTGTGGCACTTCCTTGGCTACAGCTGAGGCAGAGTTGGGTAAGGTCTGTTCCAACAAAATGTGGAATTTATCTAATTCTCTTCAAACTTCCAAACATAAGCCTCTGCATGTGAGCTAAGGGCATGATGCAGTTGCTTGACTACATGTTTCTGGAGCAACCAGAGTTGCTCATCTGCTGAGCTGTGGTTATGTGAACCACCCACCCATGCAGGCTGGGCAACTGTGACCAGTGGGAGCCTCATGTCCACCTGGAGCCGAAGGGCAAGCTGGGTGGGATAAGCTAGTGCATCTTACATGAGGTGCATTGCATGCCTATGTTTATCAACTGAATCAATCTGTGGGTATGTAAATTCCCATTGATGTCAGTGGATATTTACTAGTGCAGAGGAGAGAAGGCACAGAGCAATTCAGTCACCCTAAAGTGGACATCTCCGTGCTTGAATCATGTTTTCTCATTCCACTGTCAGACCCTTTAAAAGCTGTCTAGAACCTCTCCCTCAAATGTCAGAGCCAGGCTGCATCTGGCAAGAGGGTAAGAAATCAGTGTGGGAGGTGCAGAACCCATGTCCCATCTCCCTAAAATCTTCTAGATTCACTGAGACTGCCTGACTCACAGCTTTCCAGCCATGTGCCACAGAGTGGTTACTAGAACACAGATTTTATCCCTTCACACATTGCTATTGCAGTCACGGTTATTGCGTGCATTGTTCTCTTTCCACGCAAAGAATAAGGTAAATGAGCAAGAAGTTGAAGTATACAAATACAAGCACGTACATGTGATTGTGCCATACAAAGATTGTTGTCATTAAAGCGGTCTAATAATTTCCATTTCCTTTCTACAAATGCCACTAGAACTGAAGCTTATATAAGTTAAATCTTTGTTTGCTAATTCTGAAACAGGGTCTCTATTGATTTGACTTTCTGCACTGGGAAAACCTGCTTCTTCTGTGCATATGTGCCTGGGTCTATTGGAGGTCAACAGGTATTTACTAAGAAAGAACTAGATGGACTTTTTTGCCTTGAAACACATGGAGGAGTTATCACACTGAACCTTATGGAAAAGAAGAGTGATAGGAAAGCAACAGGGAGAATAGTCTTATAAATTTAAAGTTAAAATTCAAGAACAGTGTCTGATTTTGGTACTGAGAAAATGCAACTGGCCAACAGGGTGAGTGTATGGAACGCACTGAAGTATCAGCAGAGGCTTATACTTTATCGACCACTTTTAGCTTGACAAGATCCTCAAATGTATTTTTACAGTTTCCTTCCTGGTATGCTCCCAGAGATAAGTACTTGAACTAAATGTCAGGCCAGAACTAGCTGGAATAAAGCTTCTACTTACATTGTGTGAAAGAAGCCACTGAATTTGTTCCCAATTCCTTTGTTGAGCTAGCACAGCTCACAAAAAGTAAAAGGATAACAGATTTTTAACTTATTCACTCCTGGTTATTCTGAAAATAGTATGAAGAAATATAAAAGCTGATGCACATAGTAATACTAGGTCCTGCACTTGATCAGGGACTTCAGTAAAAAGAGAAGGATTATAAACTCTGAAAGAATTCTTCTTCGTCTCATATGGGAAAGTATTTCCTGTTTCACTCATTACACTGGGTTTTCTAGCGTGAGTATTCCCAGGACAAGTCTGCTCTGTTCCTGAGTTCTCATTCATAGGCACATCATTAAAAATATTGACCCTTTTGTCTGTCCTAACACTTCTGATAAACTTTAAAAATTATTCTTGCAACAGCAACACTCAGTGTAACTACTTTTTAAAGTGGTTTGCCATTTTATTAATCTTTGGGAATGGGAAATAATACATAACAAGTAGTGTTTTTCAGAAATAGCAGAAAGAGTAGATCCTGTACCTCTGCAGCTGCGTTTGATGCTCATACAGCTTTGGGTGCAGTTCTGCTTCTCCTTCCACTAAACATACACCATATAGTGTGTGAATGACATCAAAGATTGATAGGAAAATCTGTGGCTTTGGTGGGGCAAATGTACCTCAGTAAAGTAAGTCCTGGTGGAGCTGAAGAGGGAGCGGTGGCCAGGGACTGCTCCTGCTGCAAAGCAGACAGACTCCAGCAGCCCGATGGCATGCTTCTGCATCACCCTGGGCTCGCTAAGTCTTTGATGCTGTAACAAGCAAATAATAGGGGTATCATGCTGATACAAACTCAATTATTTCATAGCTTTTTAAGTACTAAATGACTGGGTCACTAGCCAAGAGGGAGAAAGACCACTGACATTGATGGGAAGACTCACTGACTTTAGCATTTTGGATAATGCTCCAAGAGATGTGGGATTACTTATAATTAAGGGAAGGTAAGAAAGAAACTGCTCTAAAGGAAACCTTGTTCTGTAGCTTACATCTCTACTAGCTACATCGTTACTGAAGAAAGTTATCTTATCCAAAGCATCACCAGCTGAAAGTTAGCATGAAGACCATTTCCTATGGAGTTACAGAGTAATGTTTGCTTAGGAAAATAAGAGATAGGCTGGAAAAAAATACCCCACCTGGAATTAGAGGGTGGTAATTGGAGTAAACCTCTGCAAACATGAAAGTTTAGAACATTCTGGTTACAGTGAAAACAAACACCAGACAGCTTCCCACTTCTCAGGAGAGGCACTACATACATCTTTGGAAACATCCTGTAGCACCATCTACCTCATTAGAGACAACTGAACTGAATCAATATAAAACTATTTTACCTTTCCTAGTGTCTCCTAACACAGCGTAACTGAGTGCAAATGAAATTGTTGTTAGAGAGAATAACCTGTTGGTTTTGGTAATGATCAGTTAGAAGCTGTGCTTGTGTGGAGAAGCCAGAAGGTTGGTAATTACATCTCTGTATGGGTGAAATGCACCTTCTAAGAGTAAAGGGAGCTCAAAGATCAGCAGATTCCTGCTGTTTGCCTTGTCAAGACTGCAGCTGTGGAATATATAATTAAGGAGAAAGTAATCAGAAATCAATTTGAAAAAATGGTAACAAGATATTAAGAACCTTCTGAAATCTGTAGAAGTGCCTTTAAAAACAGATCTGAAAAGCTTCTATAGAAGATGTTGAATAGTTTCAGCACAGGAAGTGAGTATCTTTATGTATAAAGACACCCAAGGTCTTGGGGTTTAGGAACTGAGAGGAACTGACTTCTATTCTTAGACGTTCTTTGTATTTTGCAATGACCTTAAAATTTAGTATGTTGATCCTAAATCAGCCAGTGAAAGTCAAAAGGCCAGATCAGGAGCTTTGCACATTTGAAGTGCTCCTTAAATGTTATATAACAAGCAAGAGTGGAAATTAAGCTGTATATAGACCCTACCTTACACCCTTGCAGAAAATTAATTTTGCCCTGAAGCTTGTAAAGAACTTTGGTATTGCCAGGCAGAAATCACTGTTTACCAGCCAGGGGAGCCCATTCATTACATGGGCTAGGTTATAATTTTAACTACCTTCTCCCCCTCCAAAAAAGTCCATGAGGTTTCTTACGGTGCATGTGGCACAGTGATGAAAATGAACCTTTTGGAAAAGATCTGGATTGAAGGAGATCCCAGCCAGCTCCTCCAAAGAGAAGTGCTTGCTACAGAAATAACTGACTGGAAGCTCTGCAGATTGTGTTGTAGCTGCATGTGGCTGTTTTCTTGGAGACATTCATAGTCAGGGCAATGAAGAAATTTTTAAGTAGTATCTGAGCCCTGCCATGGTAGGGTTTTGACCATGACATAGATTCTATCAAGACAAATCTGCCAGGGAAAATCAAGGAGGGCAAATTAGCTGTATGTCATCTTCTGAGCAAATACGCTTACTTCAAATATGCTAAGCAATAGCTTTTTTCAGCAACTGCATGGGAAGATCCTGTAAAGCTACCACTTCTGTAGAGGAACATCATTATAGCAGGAAGAGATTAAATCCAGCTCTCCTGACTTCAGTCCTCTAAAAGCCAGACACTGGGTATAAAAGAGGTAGACAAGCATTCTCCAAAATCAAAGCAGAGAGATATAAGCCCTCCCATGACAGAGGGATTCACTGTGGTCTAAAGAAGGCATCTGAGACAAACCAAATGAGTTCTCCCTGGGAGAGGACTCTGTTGATAATAGAGGGAACCCAGACACCAGGAAAGATACCGAAATCCACGAGTCTAAAGTTAAGTCACAGGAATCCAGCCTTTCATGAACAAAGATTGTGTTTTAGTGGGAATCATTTAAAACATAACATAGATATACAGGAAAAATTAAATATAAAATACAAATGAGGAGAAATAAAGGATCTTTCCCCTGAGAAGCAAGCATAAGGAACAATATACTTATAGGTCTGTTTAGAAAATCTTGAGCATACAGCTCATTAAATAAATAAAGAGTAAAGCGTGCAAAGGAGTAAAGAGTACATATACATAGATTACTCATATACAGTTGTTTAGTATGATAGAAAACCATTTTATTTCCAGTGGATTATGCTTTCTTGGTTTGCTTAGTCACTGGCTGGAAGCTGCCCATCCAGGGCATCATTGTGGAGGAGATGTGGTGTTCCTGCTGTGCAGCACCTCTCTGTGCTCCCAGTGCTCACACCTCATGGGAGCATCTCAGCCAGAATCTTACGTCTACTCTGCCATGGCATCAGCCTGCACACTAGTTTACCTGGATTGTTAATTTGTGATATGGCTACTTCTAGTCAGGCTTTGTGGAGGAAAGGTTTTCATACCTGTTGTCTCTGACATTACTTGCCACTTAGAGTTGTTATTTATTAAAGTTCCTACTAGCATGACTTACATCAGTCTAGGCAGTTAAGTCACATAACCTTAATGTAACCATCTCTATGGAGACCTATATAATTCAATCCAGAGGCTATCAGCTATCTACCAACTAAATAAATGTTTATTATGTTTATATCAAATATGTGTAGCTCTCTTGAATAATTAATTTAAAAGATTGTATGCAAAATTGCAAATAAAGCTACAGGTACTGCATTAGAATTTCATGACAATTCATTTTTTCTCTTGAGTAGGAAAAATCACTAGAAAAAAGGGGTGAGACATTCAAATGTTCATTCAGAGGAAGAATTTCAGATGATGCATAGGTGATTAGCTGTTGAATACTTGTTATTGTTAATGTGAATGGCTGGTTTAATTCCCTTGCTATCACACTACAAAATTACCCTTGACATGATCTTCTGTAATGTGATGAGCATTATTGTATAGACTGAATTTCTAATATTCTAATGAATTTTGTTTGGTGAGACAGACCGTGAAAAGGAAAAAAGTAAGCACCTCTTTGCCATGCATGATTTCTTCTGTGTTTGCTTCCTGAGGTAATGTCTGCATTGTGATTTCTTTGTTGGTAGTTCAGTACATTAAAAATAAGCTAATGCAGCATTAACTAAGCACTAATAGGCCATTAAAGACAAACTTTTATACTGGAGAAAAGAAAAACATTTCAAATGTAAATATAAGTCAATTTTATATGCATGAATTTTTGCTATCTGATGCCATTTGTATTAATAATTAATACTCGTGTTTCATCAGGATTTTATCAGGCTTAAAAGACAGCCAAACTTTCTTGGCTGAGTATTACTCCTTTTCTTTTCAAACGGTTCAAGAGGCCAAGATAACACTGTGCATTTCTTTATCCTCCCCTGCTGACTACCTGGCAAGAGGATGGACCCCACCGAGCAATGACGCTGGCAGCACCACAAGTAATCCAACAGCAAACAATCATTGAAATGTGTCCTGCTGCCTGAGGCCCTCAGAACCTGCATGACAATCAGCAAATGTTTTCTCCTGGTTAGGGGCATAGACTACTAGTCCCAGGGCATTTATTCAAAGTGCAGATACATGCACAGTCATCCTGGGAAGTTCATAACCTTGTTAAGGGCCCCTACACACAAACCTTTGGCAAGTACAAAGGCAAAGTCTTTTGTGGATCTGATTCAAACTAACTTTCTTGCTCCATCCAGCACTCATCACAAACTGACAGAAGTGTATGCTGGAAGAGCCCTGGGTGTCACAGATTTGCCTGCCCCCTTGAGGCAGGGCCCCCAACACCAAGGTCATCAGGTCACCCCAGCTTTGCCAGAGACCATCTGGGACAGAGTGTCTTAGCTCCTTGAGCAGCTGGCCCCATATTGCATATTACCCATCCTCCACATCTGAGAAATGAAGGTTATTCTGAGGTTGCCCCTAGCCAAGCATCAAGGTGAGAGCCTGTTTTATAAGGAAATACACCCTTTTTTTATGTTGAAGAGCTATTTGACAGGAATAATTTCCCAACCAGAGTTTCAGTAAAAAACAGTGAGTCTCCTCTTAGTGCAGGGGGTGTTTCTTGTTAGGTAACTCAAATTGTACCTTACAAATAATGTGCATGGCTATAGCTAGTGATCCTGGCCCTCTGATAGCCTTTGATCATCTCTTTTGTCAGGGAATATACAAGATAATAAAAGGCTAGCTTGTTGTTTATGATCAGTGATAAATCTTTTGGGAAGAAAAGGCTTTATGCTCCATTGTAGTAAAGATCAGAATGTAACTGTACCAGGATTTGTGTTATACTTATCCTTATATAGCAGACAGTCCGCTGAAATCAAAGGAAATACTTGCTGTGCCCAAACTTACAAATGCACCATGCTTTTGTCAGATCTGGGCTTGTAGCAGATAGAGTTTAAGAGATTATCTTTGAATTTATCCATCTACACAGCTGACAAGAGGAAAAGAGAATGTGAATAGATGGTGAATACAATGGTTTTCACTTCCTAAACCAACTCTCCAGATAATTTCCTAATGAGAGAATCTGTCTGAGTTGTTGCAATTACGCAAACTATTGCATTTGGCTTCGGTATATATAATCATGATAATAATATTTCCCTGTATCAAAATGCCATAGTAAGGCAGGGGCATGATTTCCATCTGTCTTTCTCAGCTTGGGGCTTTTTTCGTTTGTTTTTTAAATCCATTCTTTCAGATAGGAGCTGCTCACAAAATCGAAGTCCAAGACTTTCACTTTAGTCTACTGATTTGTTCATTCAGTTGCCTGCCTTCTCCACACTCAGGGGGATCTTTATTACAGAGAGTTACCAAAAGGTTTTGTGTTAGCATCTAAGTGCCACTATGTGCATGTGTACCACATAACTGCAAAGGGGCAGAGAGGTTATTTTTCTCACATAGAGAGTAAACAGGACATCAGAACAAATTTCTTGCTTAAGTCAAGTTTTCATGTGAGACTCATTTAAGATTTTAGTCAAATTCAAAGCACAAACCCAACTAGCTCTTTATTGGTACTCACACACCATCGTTCCACCTAGTCCTAAATCAGAGACAGGCCTGTCTCAGAGCTTGGAGGCAGCACAGTTTTGAGGTGGGTTTGATGCAGCAGAATCAGGATCTCCACTTTCAGATCATTACAGATCTAAAAGCCACATCGAATGGATGCTTTGATTATAGTATTTTCTAATTATTACCTGTATTTAATTGGAATGGTCTCTGATGAGCCAATACCTTCAATTCAGAATGATGTTCTGATAAATATTTTCTCATCTTTGAAATACCAGTGTAGCAGAAATATTGTTTGTGTCTGAAATGCGCCATTTTAACATGTGGCACATTTGGAAATTAAATCTGCTCCTGTGTCCCCTCAAGACTGAAGCAGATGATATTAAGTGCTCTCAATTTTCAGCTCCTTAAGATATTTTTGTCTAGTTGAGTCATTAGGTATTCTGGTCACTTCTGTTACCAATGCAGTCACGAATTTCACAGGGAAAATGTCGATTGTGAAATTTCTCTGTGACAACCATTTTCAGTGCAGGGAATGTTAAAGTCATTGTAGAAATATGGAAACCAGCCCTGGCAGGGTATTTGAGGAGTAATGTAGTCCACCCCATGCCCCAGGGCAGGATCAGCTCTGCCAAGTTATCCCTAGCAGAGGTTGGTCTAATCTGCCTCTGAGATATTCCCCTGTTCGTGCCCACCATCCTCACAGCTTCCCTGGAAGACAGACTGTCATGGTGTTAGGTTATTTGAAATCTGTTGTTTAACACAAACTCTCCATGTGGCACTTTTTAAGACAATTTCATCTCATCCTGTGATCCATGGTCTGCAGAATAGTTCTACAAATGATGAAGTTTCATCACACTCCTCCTCAGCTTTCTCTTGCCTAAGAGCCCCAGTGTTTCCAGTCTTGCCTCCAAGACTGTGGACTCTTATCTTAGCCTTTATCTCTCTGCTTCTGCCCTAGGCCCATCTTTCTTAAAGCACAGCTGAGACATTACCAGTTACAACAAAGGCAGAATGTGTCTTCCATACAACTCCTTTGTGCATCCCACTGTGAAGCTACATTCTCATGGCAGTGCAACATCATCGACCCATGTCATCCACACCCACAGCCTTTAACAAAAAGCAGTTTTTTGGTCCACAATTTCTCATCTTCTATTTTTGATACCTAAATTATCTATTTCAGACTAGTTCAGTTTTTCAAAATTATTTAGAATTCCTGTTGCATCCTTCAGCTAGTGTCCCGTACAAGAGAGCTCCATTGTCTAGTGTCCAAACCATTAAATATTGAATAATACCAGACCTAGGAGAAACTCTAGCACAGATTTACTCATCCTTTTCTCTAGAAGTATAGTTTTCCAGTCACTTGTACAACAATTTCATAGTGTTTTCAATAAAACTGTTTCCTTAACGTGCTTATGAGACTCCCTTGAGAAGCAAAGTGAAAAGCAGTGCTCCAGCCAATATACAGAAAGCTACTACTCTTGCACTCAGCAGTGTACTGTGGTTTTTGTCCTCATGTTCTATCAAATGCTCTTTCCAAATATTTTTTCTGTTCTTTTTCTTGTTACCTCCTGTGTTAATTCTATTGTATTCTACACCTTGGCCTTCCTGATTTTGTCCTTGTAGGTTTGTGCTAGTCTTACATATATCTTCCTATTAACTTGACCTACTTTCAATGTCAGATAATTTTCAGGTCACTGAAAAACTCCTGAATTAGCAGAAGTGGCTTCTTACTACACCTCCTGTATCTCCTTTGCAGGAAATAATCTGTGCTTGTCTTTTTGAAGTTACCTTTTTAAGAACTTCCTTTAAACTTCCTTTTTCCTCCTGTGTGTCTTCTCTCTCAATTCTCTAAGTTGCCTGATGCTCTATTTTCTCAAATCCCTTATTTTCATTTTACTGCTTTTCATTTATTCTCTTGCTAGATGTCAGGAGTACCATTACTGATGATCCCTGTCACAGGGCTTGCCTTCTCTCTTCACTCTCTGGACCAACCCCTCTTCTCTCAGCAGAAACAAGATCCAAAGGAGCCTTTTCTTTTCTGAGAAACAGATGATAATCTCCATTGCAGCAGGGCTGCTTCCCCTCCTTTTTATGCTCAAAGACTACCGGTGCTCCTAGCAGACAGAGACAACCACATGCACACCTCACAAACGTGCCTCTCTCTCTCCACTTACCCAAAATAAATCATAAATGCATCATGTCTCTTCACTTATCAAATCAGTTACGAAATAATTCTGATTGTGAATGAAATTTTTCTTCAATTAGTTTTTCATGTTTCTTATATTAGCATACAGACCTCCAAGGTAGTCATCCCACTCTTTTCTTTCTTGTCCCTTTCCATTCCCGGGAGGGTTTAGTGCTCTGTTTTCAGAACATGCAGTATCCGTCTCTTTACTAGCTGGCTCAGGCTGTGCCTGATAACATTCTCACTTCTCTGTGTGAGATGTACTCTCTTTCTTCAAGTATTACTGTATCCTCAGTGGGGAGCTGCAGTCTTTGCCAAGTCCTGTCTCCTGGCCCACCCCATCCTCTCCAGATGCTGATTTCTGCCCCAGCATTTGCCCTCAGCTGGAGGTGCTGGGGGGAGCAATCCTTACCCCTCCTTCCCAAGACCCAAGCAAAGGGCTCACTCTCAGCTTTCCCAGGGGCTCGTTTAATGGGAGAGGTTTTCTAACGGGTCTGATCCAGGCTCTCAACATACACTGTCCCTTCTGGGATGTCAGGTTAGATCTGCAAGCAGATATCTCTGTCACCTTCATCCTCCTTCTTTGTCAGGCTCCCAGTTTTTACGCGCCTTAGACTAACAAAGGAGACTCTCCTTAAATCTTACTAGTGGTGATTATTCACTTGGTAGCAAAGCTGAGCCTGGATAACTGTGTACATAGCGCAGAAGAATCTTATTAAAATACAATGAAATAACACCATAACGGCACTGTACCCTCCCAGCTTTCATCAACACAACAGGAGTTTTTTGCCAATGGTCATGTCACTTTACTGTTTTTATAACAGGGGACACTTCTATGTCCCTGATTCAGCAAAATGTCTAAACACAAATGATCCAAAGCCAAAAATAAATGTTGAAATGAACTTATGCCTACTTCTTGCCTTAGTCTAGACAAATGGCAATGTGTAGAATTACTTTTTCTGTGCTAGTAAATATCCTAAAAGTCAGAGGTGAGAACAAAACTGTTCTTATTATCAAGTCTGAATTTCATTCCAGATTGTAAAGTATTGAACAGTTTTTCTCTTTGACTCTGTTTCTGAAAATCTCAAATTATATGAGATTCCACAATTTTATTAACACACAAGCAATTATTTCAGCAACAAAACAGCAAATGGAAAGAGCTTTATTTGTCCTTTTTTTATTTTATTATTTGAAAGTGAATTTTATGATTAATGATTTTGAACTGATTGGACTTGCCAAAGTGCCAAGTAAGTGTGGCAAATGCTTGCAGGATAGAGGCCATTAGCTTGAGGCTCTGAACAGCTAAACAGCAGTGGGAGATAGATAATTTCAACTCAGATTTGGAATCTTGTTTCCAAAGATTGTTAAAGTACAATATTTAGAAACAAGGAATCATTTAATACAGTGACCAGCAAATTCCTACTGGGTTAGAATTTGATATTTAACCTTCTAAACAGTTCCACTTAGTACAGAAAAGCAGCTGGAGAGGTTTTCTTACACAGGGGAAAATGCTTCTTTCATATTTTAATGGGAAAATAGGATTCTCACTATGATATTGCTATTGCCTCAACATGCCATAGTTAAACTCATGCTCAAGGCTACAAGAATTAAATAATTTCTTTGGTCCACTGAAGTTAAAGCTAAAACAGGAATACCTTCCTCCATCCTCATTTACAGCAACAGCAGGGGTATCAGAGTGACCACGGCAGGGAGCAGATGGCAGAACACCGCTTGCTGCAGGCTCAGCTGATGCAGGTGAGCACCACCTGTAATTTAGCACCACTGCCATCCTCGTTTTACCTCCCAGCAGTACCTGTGAAGGCAGATAGGTAAAACTGCTGCAACCAGACACAAACAAGCACAAAAGTCTGTGGCAAAAACCACAAATCCCTTCTGGATCCCAAATTCAGTATTTCTAGATAAAAAGGGTTTATGCTGCAGTGTTTTTTTTCTCTAAGATGTAGCTCTTAACAGATGGGAATGAACAGTTTGAAATTAAACTGTATCCTGCTGAGTTTCTAGATGTCTTTTTACAGCACTGGGCCACATCCTCACCATTCACACTTTTTGGGAAGTAGTTCTTAGCTGCTAAATAATTTTTGCTAAAATGTGATTTCTGCTATTGATGTCATTTTTCCAAGCTGTCAGATGTCGGCATTTCCACAAACTGCCCACTGGTAAGCAGTGAGTGACTAGAGCTCAGAGGTGTCATGCCAGGCTCAAGTTTGTGATTAGCCTATGCAGAATGAAAATGTGTTTCAAAAACGGCAAGTCTGTCAAACATTTCATTATCAGAATGGATAAAACACTTAAGAAGTAATTGTGGTGAGTAAAATGCCTACAAGAGGTAAACCACTCCTCAGGCCCATTGTGAGCTTATGTCATGAGATAGGAGGCCAAAACTTGCCTTCCCATGAGTGATTCTTGTCATCAAAAGGATACAGATGTCATTCAAAGAGGAATCATTTAGGAGTATCTCCATTTTCTCGTTGTGCCATCTTATTAGTTTAAGTAAACAGGCTAATAAGATTCTTCCTTCTGTTTGCAAAAATGGGAAATAGTCAGAGCTTGGTTGCTCCTTAAACAGCACATTTCATTCTGATGGCAGGTTAACTCGGAGGTCATGCTCAGGTGTGAAGATGCTTTCACTTTACATTTAGGATGATATGGCTTTTCTATCCACTCAGTGGTTCCTGATCATCTTCTATAGTATTTTAGGTAGCCATTTTGTCATGGGAATTTGCTGATGGGTGTCAGAGGTGAGTGGTACCATGCAGAGAGAAAGCATTCCCTTCATTAGGCTGCAGAGGCAAGTGCTTTTGGGGGCAGAGCATGCACACTCCTGCTTACTATTGCTGTGAGCCATGTGACAACCAGTTTGCACCCTGGGACAAAAGATTTGTTCATTAGATAGCTTTCAAATAGCTCTCATTGTCCATAATGCCCTAAACAGCTCAAGATCTGACAGGGCATCAGGTGTGGTCTGGCTGTGAGGCACAGTCATACCCACCTCAGCTGCAGCTCCCACGAGGCTGAGCCTGACCAGCTCCTCACTCACATTCTTTGTGTGCACCTGGGTGCTCAAGGAGTGCTGCAGCTGGGCTGGGGACATTCTTCATGGGGAGAACAGATGAGAGTTTGGCACTGCTGAACAGAGCCAGGTCCGTCTGGTGCCCTCTGTTCCCTCTGGAGCTGGGAACAGACATTTCCAAGTCTGGCAGACAGTGTCAAATCGGGTCTCCGGAGCATGGACTTGAGATTTTGGCCCCTGCCTTCAGCTGTAGCACTGAATGCTGTAACAGTCACATAAGAGATTTTAATGTGCATGGCCTTGCTTTCAAACCTGCCCTGATTTTACAGATAAGTTTTAGTCCCTGATCTGGCCTGTTCCTGGACAGTGCAAGTAGGCCCTCACCATGCCTTGAGTGAGATGAAAAGCTCAAAATTCACCTTTAATGCTTTACACTGAAATGAGATATGTTTTCTGTGATAGTCCTCAAAAAACTGAGGAGAAAGGAGTTGGCTGCTTCTTCTAGCAAAAAATGCTTGTGGTAAATGATAGATTTTGCTTAACAACCAAAGGAGAAATGATAATGGTTCCGTATGTCAAATGAAGTGGAAAAAATCAGGGACGTTTGAGCGAGATCGCAATTCTTCTATGGAAGAAAAGGCAGCCAAAAGTATCCAATTTAGAGAAGCAAAGAGATAGAATACAGAAAAGCAAATTCAATCTCTCTTCTTCATAAGAAAGCCCTGGAGTTAGAGAAGAAATTTCTGCCTGATATATATAACAGGATCTGTGCAGCACTGTAATTTTCAGGTTCTTTACACAAAATATTTCCCTCTTGTGTCTTTATTTATAACTAGACTCAGACACATCAGATAACACTAAAGATATATTCCCTTTGTTTTTTATTCTTTTCTACATTGCTTGATGATAGTGATGGATGAATAATGAGGAAGCTTGTTGTGGGCCAGCAATTAAACCAATACACGTTGCATTTTCAAGAGAAAAGAAGATAGGTGATAAGAGGTGAATCAGATGGAGCACTCCAGAAAAAAAAAAAAAAAAAAAACCAACCAAGAACCAGAGCAAATGAGTGATAGCCCCTGTTAACTGCAGAGCGAGAGATACGTCAAGCAAAAACTAAAGATCAAAAGAAATACCATTCATAAGGAAAATATGTATCTTATCAGGATGGATCAGCAGCTTTTAAATTATTAACATTTGAAATTTCAGATTATAAAATGTTGACAATTAAAGCTATGTTTTGCCTGCCAGGATGTCAAATGCTGCTCCTCAGAGGCCTGACTCATTAGGCAATTATTTGAGCCACTCCATTTCAGAGAAATTGCAAGCACAAAATAGGCTTGGAGCTCAGCAGAGACATTAGCTATTATTGGAGTATGACTTTCAGTGTAATTTCTCTGTAACTGACTGAATGCAATAAGAAATTGGTGGCCTCCTTCTTTGCATCTTTTATTACACTCTCAGTTGGCACCAAGAAAAAAGTGATTATGAATATGCCTTCTGATATCTTACAACTCCCTTTATTGGTTATAAATATGCTGGGAGCCTGTCTGTGGGCAACCTAAACTGACAGCAAGAAGTCAAATGGTGACAGGCTACCAGCTCTAACATGCTCTCATTACTAATAGTATTTTCAGGTTATTATTCTTTGGGTGCATGAAATAAAAAATAATCATAGAACCACAGAGTCGTTTAGGTTGGAAAAGAGCTTTAAGGACATCGAGTCCAACCATCGAGTCCAACCAGTCCAGCACTTCCAAGTCCAGCACTAAACCATGTCCCCAAGTGTCATATCTACACACCTTTTAAATACCTGCAGGGATGGTGACTCAACCACTGCCTTGGGCAGCCTGTTCCAATAGTTGATAATCCTTTCAGTGAAGAAATTTTTCCGAATATCCAAGCTGAGCTTCCTCTAGTGCAACTTGAGGCCATTTCCTCTCATCCAATCTCTTGTTACCTGGGAGAAGAGAACAACACACACTTTGCTAATGGAATTTACATATTAAGGGGCTACATTTTCTATGACAAAAGGAAGAATAGCTGAACATATCAACTGTCTTGCCAACTCTTATTTTGTCGGTGCTGGTTTATTAGTTACCTTCTACACTAGGCCTTGGTGTAGCATTTGTGATGCTACAAGTAGACATTGCAACATCACAGGGGACCTGCACTTTTACAAAGGTGTAGTGACCCTCTAAAAAAATCTCCAAGAAATACACCAAATCCACCAATTCAAAAGATATAGGCTTCCACACTGGGCATTTCTATAAAACCAGATTCCTTAGTTTCTGAATGTTTGTATTTTCTACGTGTATGTTTGTGGGTGGTGAAGGCTAACCAGGGTAAGGATTTAGCTCAGAGATCATCTGACCTTTGAAGCACTGTGCCTGCAAATGCCTAATGGCATACAACTTCTATTTCAGCAGTTTAGGTACCTGCAAACACAATAATTATGGTGAGCAAGGCTATAAACCAGTTAGAAATTTCAGGCTGTTTCTAGAAATAACTTGCAAAGGTCTCTCTGTCTCAGCCTTGTAGGTAGCACACGATGCTCTCATAAAACTGTTGGCAAACTCTGCTGTCTAATGGCTCAGTTTACAGATCACCTCATCCCACTTGAAGGCATGCTGGCTGCATCAGTCTGTGCTCTCATTTTCTTCTGGATCCACTCAGTATATGTGGATGGGCTAAATGTGCCACTCTCCCAAAAATGAATGGCCTCTGACTGGTCTGGACAGCCTGTAATGTTGAGAAAACACAGCAGACACCCTTCCTCTTCTACCCAGCCTGCAGGAATGTACTGAACTGCTCTGAAAACAAGACCCAGCTATGGATGTTTATTCAGCTCCCTCTTCCCTCCCTTCCTGGAAAGCATACTGAAAGAAGGACATTCAAAAATAAGAGTCAAAGGAAATTTTAAAAAGCTAAGCTGAATTAAACAGCTCTGTGTAATATTTCAGAAACTGGAAATAGCAAAAAGATAATGGCTAACCACACAAAGACACAGGCACACACAGACACACACGCATATATACATGTAAGTTATTTTAAAATTCAGTAAGTGTTATCCTACAGTGTGTTGAAAACACTACAATGTTATTGACACTTAGAAGCTGAAGAGCAGGCAGATTGTCTTCCTCTCAGTGCCAGTTGCACCAGCTGTGCAAGTGGACTTTCTGTAATCTGCATCAAGATAATGCACTTCTAATCCTACCCTTGAAATGTGACTCCTGAAAAAGGACGCTGCATGCCCTCCCAGTCATTGCATTTTCACAAAGAATCATATTCTTCATGTCATGCTTCAAAATTACTGTGCTGTTCTGAAAGAGCCTTGCATTCAGATGATCTTAATTTTCTAATGAAAACTATCATTACTTTACAACAGGAGAGTCAAAGATGCAATTGCTTCTCATGTATAATAAAATTACCTAAGCATGAAAATATCCCTCAAAACTAATTAATTATGATTTCTTCTTCCACGTGCTTTAAATATCAGCTCTCATAGACTGGTCCTAGGACCATTTTACTCCTGTTAAATTGGGATTTTCTCAGAAGAGATTAAGCCCCAAACCTGGTGTGCAGTCCTTAATCACAGGATTAGTCACACTGATTTAATGAATTTCTTACCTATGTAATGACAGCAAGATTGAGTTACTAATTTGTTTTTTTATTCTGGTGAGATAGCAGCAATATCTTGGATATTCCAAAACCCTGTTTACCTTCCTATCTATGCAGCTACCCATACATGTGCCCCTCGAATGTGCATGTTGGAGGTACCCTTGCTGAACTGTGCTGAGCTGTGCTGAGCTGTGCGCACCGGGAACTCTTACAGGCAAGATCAAGTTACTGTCATGAGCCTCAGCAGCATTATGGACGCAGCCCCCCCCACCATGCCCGGGGTCACACCTATCCAGCCTGATCTCTGTTAAAAAACAGAGTCCCCTCAGCATCTCTGATGGTCTAAGCCTCCAAGCACTATGTAAGAGGGAAAGAGGACTGAAGAATGGGAAATTATTTTCAGCTTCAAAAGCCATTTGAGACTTGTGAGGTGAGCATCCAAACAACCTTGTTTCAGTTTTAGAAACGAAAGCGTGAAAAGAGATTTTTACTAAAATTTACAGAAGTCCAGTCAGGCTTGGAAAGGAAAGTTCCTCATCCCACTGTTGTGACAAATCGTATCTTGAATGTTATTTTCCTTTGCCAAAATTTGAAGTTCAGTTAAATTAAGAAAAAGTGTGTGATATGAAAACATGATGTATAGAACTCCAGAGGTAAACACCAGTCCAACAAAACAGGCTCAGGGTTATGTTTCCTCAACACTTTTTACTGTCAAAATAGGCAAACAAGGCGGCTGTTTGAACAGCCTGGGATACTGGGCCCAATATAAGGGCACCATTGCTATGTTCAGCTGTTTTCCCATGTCTTCCCATGCTGGGGACTTCCCAAAGCACCTTTTAAAATGTCAGGTAATAGTGATTCTATCCACAGTAGGAGTCCAGGTACCAGGGGCATCACCAGCAGTGCCAGCAGAATATGCTATTAAAGCATATAAACTTTCACCTAAAGAAGCTTAAAATTAGTCCCAGCCATTTTGAGTGCTACAAATTCTTTACATATAACTAAGCATAAAAAGATGCTGTATGCACAAGGTACAGAGGCTCCCCAGTCAACGCATATGAATGATTGAAACCCCTGGCCCTACTGGCACTTTTTCCTGGGCAGCAGAGAGATTTGCCCAGACCAAGAGCAGCACAGGGAGCAGCCTGATGCAGCCAACTGCTGCCTTGCCGAGGGTCCAGAGAGAAGAAGAAGCTGCAGCTTCTACACTCATAAAACCCAGTTAATTTCCTTGAACCGATTTATTTACACAACCTCCAGATAAGTACACATAACATTGCCTTTGGAAACGAACCAGCTCCTTGCTTGGAGCTGAAGGAGAAGCACAAGTCTCCTTTTCTAGGCCATTGGCACCTGCTAATCTGCTGCCAGGTCTGCAGGGAGCGCTGGGGACGATGGCCTCGTCACAGGCAGGCGCTGCCCTGGCACAGCCCGCCGAGCCAGCCCGTGCTCAGCCCGGAGCGGGAGCAGCGGTGCCTCGAGCAGTGACTCGGGTGCTCCTGCCCGAGCCGGCCCTGCAGAGGAGACCTGGTGTTTGCAGTGTGGTTTGTGAGTCTACCAGGGCGTGAATGGGCCATTCACTAAGTGCTGTTCTTCCCCGGAACTGGTGGGGAAACATGGAGGCATGCCGGAGGAGACTTACGCGAGTTCCAGCCGGATGTGCAGGAGCCAGAGGTCCCTTCAGGGTAGCAGAAAAATGGCACTTTAGCAATAAAGAGGATGCGGGAGCCTGCACAAGGAGCTGGGGCTGCCGCCGGGCAGTGATGGACGCGTGCTCACGGACACGCAGACACACTGCTCCTCCAGTCCCCAGGCTTTCCTCAGGGGGATCCGTAAATCCAGCCCGAGCAAGGAGAACAAGCATTGCCAGTGAGCCCACGGGCTGGGCTGGCCTGGCCGGAGGCCAACAGCAATAAACAGAAGCCGACGGGGTCCCCACTGAGCAGACCTGGGACACTGAGGCTTTTTACAGGCTCTTCATTGGGGACGTAACAATAGCTGCTGTCTTCCCAGGCCTTGAGTATATTTAGAAGAACTGGGGAAGGCAAAGGGATTAAAAGTGCCAGCAGTGGGAGGGTTTCTTTGCATGCTTGTGGGAGAAAGAAAGTGCTAAGGGAGAGAGCAGGAGAAAAGAGGTATGTGGGGACTGAAACAGATCAAAGCAGAGACAGATCAACTGAGCAGAGGTCAAAGATGATAAAGAAAACAGAAAAGACTGTAAAGGCCTCAAAGAAAGGGAATAATGAGAAATAAAAAGTAAATACAGGGAACTCTAATCAAAGCAATCTCTGGCTGCTTCCCTGTGTTTTATAGTGTAGTGAGTCAAGGGCCATCTGTGAAGTTTTAAAAGAGGGGCAGCAGAGGAAAACGCATTCCTCCTTCATCACACAGAATTGTTCTAGAGAAGGAGGACCACAGAAACTACAGGCCTGTCAGTCTTACTTCAGTGCCCAGTAAAACCATGGAAAGGACTACTATGGCAAGTGTTGAAAAACACATGGAGAATAACACAGTCATCGATCACAGCCAGCATGACTTCATGAGGGGAGAATCCTGCTTGTTGAACCTGATTTCCTAGTTCATCTAGGAAAGCCAGTAGATGTAATCTTTTTGGATTTCAGCAAAGCTTTTCTGCTCTCTGTCACAGTATCCTTCTGGACAAGATGACCAGCATCCAGCTAAATAACCATGTTATGCCACGTGTGAGCAACTGGATCCCAGGTTGGGGGCAAAGAGTTATAATGAATGGGGTGACATCCGGCTGGTGACCTGTCGCTAGTGGAGTTCTGCAGGGCTCCATCCCCAGCCCAGTGCTCTTCCACATCTTCATTAATGACTTGGATGCAGGACTAGAAGGAATACTGAATAAGTTTGCTGATGACACTAAATTGGGAGGAGCTGTTGACCCGCTCAGGGGCAGAGGGGCCCTGCAGGGAGTCCTCGACAAGTTAAAGAGCTGGGCAATCACCAACCATACAAAGTTTAACAAGGGCAAGAGATGGATTCTGCACCTGGGACAGGGCAGCTGTGGTTGGATGCAGAGACTGGGAAATGAGAGGCTGGACAGCAGCACTGCAGAAAGGGACCTGGGGGTCCTGGTTAATGGCAAATTGGATATGAGTCAGGAGAGCCCTGGCAGCCAGGAGGGCCACCCGTGTCCTAGTGTGCATCAGGCACAGCATCGCCAGCCAGGCAAGAGAGGGGATTGTCCCGCTCTGCTCCACATCAGTGTGGACTTACTTTGAGTGCTGTACACAGTTTTGGGAGCCACAATATAAAAAAGACATTAAGATGTTGGAGAGTGTCCAAAGGAGGGCCACAAGGATGATGAAGGGTCTGAAGGAGAAGCTGTATGAGAAGGAGCTGAAGTCACTTGGTTTGTTCATTCTGGAGAAGAGGAGACTGAGGGGAGAGCTCATTGTGGTCTTCAACTTCCTCACGAGGGAAGGCAGAAAGGCAAGTACCGATCTCTTCACTCTTGTGACCAGTGATAGGACTTAAGGAAATGGCATGAAGCTGAGTCACGGTAGGTTTAGGTTAAATATCAGAAAAAGGTTTTCACGCAGAGGATGGTTGAGTACTGGAACAGGCTCCCCAGAGAAGTGGTCACAGCACCAAGCCTGACAGAGTTCAAGAAGTGTTTGGACAATGCTCTGATGCACGTGTGATTCTTGGGCTGTTCTGCACAGGGCCAGGAGTCAGACTCGATGACCCTGATGGGTCCCTTCCAACTTTGCATATTCTATTCTATGATTCTATGAGGTCAAAAAGAAAAAATAAAATGAAAGAAAAGATGTATCAACAGAATAAACAGATGTGATAAAGGCTGGTATTTTGAATGTTGCTTGAAATTTTTTGCAAGTCTTTCACAATGGAAAAGTTGTGGGAAAAAGGGAAGGATCTAAATAAATGTGAGAGGGACATGACACAAAGGCAAGTATTTTAAATTTAAGACATTATATTACCTATATATATAAGCAAGAGTCATTCCCAAATATCGCGGTATTTCCAAGTCAGAATGGGACAGAGCAGCTGTAGACCTGGAGGAGCAGGAACACTTGTGAGTCAGCTGTAACACTTACATGTCAGGAGAAAATGCATCATTTTTTCCATCTCAGTATGAATCTCAGTGGAAGAACAAGAGAGAAGTAAATGTCTTACACCTTAATGTCTATTAAAAAAAGAGAAATCAAGGGCTTAAATGGATGATGAGGACTTGCAATATGTGGGCCAGATTCTAGGTACAGGGGACTCATAAATAAGTACGATGGGCTCAGGGCTCAGAAACTTTGACTTTCTCAGACAGCCATACCACTGAACTTCTTTAGGCCTCCTGGATGGGATTTTTAACATCCTAAATGCAAAAAACATAAGGAAATGGCTATTGACAGCTGTTCCTTCAGAAAGAAAAAGCACAATCCATGAGTAGAGGCTTTCTGCAGCCCTGCATATGTGAGCTTCCCTTTGCCACTAAGGATCAGGTCCATTGCAGCAGCTTCCCCTCAACCACACAGACTGGACACAGACTGGCACTTCCATGAAAGAGTAGTGAGTCTGGTCTATCCGTTGCCTTTCAGGGGACCTGGGGGGCCAGTGGCACATGACAGTGGCAGCAAAACCTCTATCAAAGCAGAAAAAATTGCACTGCATTGGTAGAATTTATAAAATGATTAGCCAGTACACTGTGGCTACTTTGGTCAAGTGTCTTTCCAGTGCTAGGAGGGACAACATTTGGGTTTGTGAAGTTGGACAGCCTCTTGGCTGCAGGCAATTTCTTTCAGAGAGTGGAGTGAGAGAGCACAGATCACTGCTATGAAACTTCTTCTGATAAAAGAATGTTGTCCCAGTGAAATTAGTTCAGACTTCTAAATTTCTCTTTTGGGAAAACAAATCTAAATTTACAATGGAAGGGTGGAGAATCTTTATTTATAGAGATTTTTATGAACAGATGAGACACATGTCTGTCAGCAGCTACCTAACAGACCTGGTTTTGCTTTGGGTTGGTGTCACTAGAAGACCAACTAGAAGGTCCCTTCCTAAAAGAAAAGATCATATTGTATACTTCGTTTTAACTTAATACTAGGAATTGCATTTCATTTTCCCTCAACATTTCAAATAGAGTACAAGAACTTTATGAGTACAGATTGTTTTTTTATGATCTGCAGTGACTGCAATTATCTCTAGAACAGCTAGTGTTGTCCTTGCATCAGCCACAAACACCTTATTTCCACTCAATTCATGCTTAGCAAAATCCCACATTTTAATGAAATTAATGTATTATGGGCATCTCAAATGCATCTAAGAGTGCAAATAACTCCTAAGTAATTTTGTCATTATTTGTCTCCTATTCTACTATGGTCAAGGCAATTTTTTCTGTCCTCATTCAATAAAAATCAGCATCTCCATTTCAACATCTGGAAAATAAGGTGCTGGAGGACCACATGACCTTTGTCTTTCTGGGTATCACCTAAGACACTGATCCTACAAAATTTTCCATCATGCTTTTTGAGAATCAACATACTCTAAAAACAAGTGACAAAGCTCAAGCATATACATTCTTCATATTTCAGTACTAGTTAGGTGATGAACAGTAGCTGGGAAAATTCTGAACACTTTCATTACTAACTGAACATACAGTACTTTAAATGTTAATGTCACTCAATACACCAAAGTATATGAATGAAAAGAAAAATATGGCAACATAAGAATGAGTCTTCATTATGTCAGCATATAGACCTGTATGCCTGAAAAGAGACAGGAAAAAAGCCAATCAGGTCATGCTTAACTCATGCCATCTGCAAGCTCTTGCAGAGGATTTGTGCTACAGACAGCAGCAAATTCTTAAGATTCGGGATAGGTTATTTAATGTGTGCGAAGCAAAAGACTGATTTGGTGATCCACTTGAGGACAAAATACACACAAAGAGAAGATTTACCTGTATTCATAGATGTGCTAGTGTCTGTAACACTCCTATTACTAAGGGTTTGTCATCACCATTCAAGTCTCTAAGGTAATATAACTGACATAACACAAGAGATGCTCAGCAGTTATATGGCCATTCTAGTTTTGAATATCAGAGCATGCCCTGGACTGGGTCCTACCACTGTACCAGTACACATAAAAAAGAGTGGAAAGAGTAAATGGCTGACCAAAAGTTATGTACTAAACCAGAAGCTGAATAGAGTTAAATTTTTCCTGCATAATGTTAGTCCACTGAGTTGCTCGGCCTCTCTCCAGCTGAAAATGTTTAGGAATCATATGCTGGAAATTGCTTCTCAAGACTTTACTTTCTAGATTAAAGATTCATTTTTGCTTGTAACAAAATGTTTACTGTTGCTCTTTCCACTCTGTAGACTATGAGGGATGGACAAACTGATGGCCAGTTACAGTCCAGACACAGCACAGTCAGGTTAAAATGTGCCCAGAGCTGAGCAGGATGCAATTTAGATGTCTGTTTGCCAAGGCTGCTGTGGTTACAGCCAGTTCTTGCGCTGCCTCTTTAGCCACGGCTCTCTCAGTTTATCAAAGCTGGTGGCATCTCCTCCACCTCTACCTTCAGGCAGTGCTAATACATGGTGCAGCCCTTACAGCCCAGAAATGGGGGTCTTCTCAGCTCATTATGCTCTTCTAGCACTCAAAAAGGGTTGGTTTGTGTTCAGGAACAGCAGCCAAGCTGGACACAGACCTCTCATCAGCCCCTCACAAGTCCAAGTTAGATTTATGAAACCTTGTCAAGGGCTGGCTAGAATTAAAGGACCTTGGCAGGGCTATTTACTTTAGGACCATCTAGAAAGCTTGCCAAGCTCAGTAATATCCCAAATCTTTCTAAAAGACACCATGGAACCAATTCTCTGGCTACATACAATAACTCTAAAGCAGGAGGACAGAGAAGACTTGGTTAAACTCTCGAGACTGTAAGAACCTCATGGAAATAGAGCACAGGACTCACAACAGATATCTGGGACTGATGGGAGCTTTCAGGGGTCTCTGGCCATGACTTTGTAACCTCTTTCTCAGTTGAGCAGGACTTACTCAGGCAGATAATTGCTTTCAAATCCATAGGAAGGCTGGTATGAATAGTAGCTTTCAGCTCTTGCTGCTATGATCTGCTCACATAACTTTACACTGTACTATGGGACTTCTTATGCCTCAGCACAATGAGAGTTGGACATAAGCAGTGCCCAGGGAATGACATTTGCTGCACACCCCCAGAAGTTTCTTCCTGCAGGACCCCCAGCTTACCTCACACCCCAGCACTGGGAGGAGGACTGGGCAGTTTGCAGAGGGATGTCAGAAATGGTTTGCCTTGGGCTCAGACATGCACAGCCTCAGTGCGTGGTGCAGGGACCAAATCGTTATTCTGCATCTACAATGTTTCTCTTACATAGGCTCAGATCAATATGCATTGTTTCCAATATGACCTTCATGGTGAATACTGCAGCATGGAGAACACATGATAGCTCTTACATCAATAAAAAATATTTAAATAGCAGCTTTTAGCTGTAGTCATCAGTTTGTATCATGGGGTTTTTCCTGAGGCTATTTGTGTTGTTATTTCATCCAATCTTCCTTATTAGCCACACAGCAACTTCCTACTTAGTTGATGAAATTTCTTAAAATATGTCCTCTAAGTGATGAAAACAGATGATGATGTGTTTGTCTTCTAGCCTTTTAATGTAATGTGCTGTCTTCTAAACTGAAACAGATTAAATTTCTTCCTTCTGTCTCTGGTTATTTTTTGTCTTTTTCACCCTAGTCTCCACTCCTCCTTTTTTTATCCATGGTTTGACCCATATAGCACATTGTTTAAAAGTGACATCTGACTTGAGTTCTAAAACTGTATTATTCAAGTAACTTTGCTGCTCCCATTAAGTAAAATGATTTAGTTCCAGAGCTTTTGATTAAAGAAAATAAAAGATGAAATCATTTATCAATGAGTTACAATGATGATAAAGGCCATGATGCTTAAGAAGGAGAATTATTAAAATGTCGCATACACTCAGCTGTCTATTATTTTGACAGTCTTGCAGCATTCTTCTCTATTAACACAGAATGATACATTATTTACACAAAAAGACCTAAACCAGTGATATTGATGAGAGTTATTGAACACACAAGATGTACATAAATCAGACTGTTCCTGAACCTGGACAGAAGAACATGAAGTTCACCTTCTGTCTTTTCAGAACAAAATCGGCTAGCGTGTTGTCTTTGACAGACAGAGGCTTTGCAGTGACCCTGTGACATCAACAACCCCATCCTCTAATCTTCCCAAATCCTGCTATTGCAGGTTTATGGAAGCCCCTACCTGCTTTTGGCTTTCCTGAGAGTGATGGGTAAGCCTTTCCTTGTCCCACTACTGCTGCAGTCACCAATGCAGTGCAGTGGCCTTGCCTCTTCTCAGAAGGAAGAACCTGTTACTGACACACATTTTATTTTAAAGCAGAAAACTATTTCTGGATGCCACAGGGCTGAGTCACCAGCCTGAGTTCAAATCCCCAACCACAGGATTCAGTTCCTTTTCTTTTATTGCTTCAGTTTTATTTCTTCAGAATAAAAGAAGCTTCTGAGCACATGCTGAAACATATTCTCAATGTCTTTCCCTTCTGTGCTGAGCACAGGCTTGGCAGAAACCTTGTTCTATGCCTATCTGCTTTTGGAGTTTAGAGAAGACGTAATTTTTTTATTCCTTCATCCCAGGACAGTGTTTCAACACAAATATCCAATAGTCATAAATAAGGAGGATTCTTCACCCATCCAAGTTTGGTGTTCCTTGCTGACAGAAAGCTCACATGACCTACAGGCTGTCACCTCATGTTGTCTTGCATGCAGGCCTTGGCAATGACTTGTCAATCAGCAGCTGGAAGCTTGAATTTCATCACTGCGAGGGATTCTCTTAGCAGAACTGGACCCTATGGAGCCATTATTTGAGACCTGCTTGTAAAGCACTTTTAAAGAGGTCTGGCTAGCAAACAAACCTACAGGCCTACTGGATCACCAATTCCAGTCTCCTACTGTCATGGGCAGTCATGTCTTGTCATTTTTTTAATTATGAAAGATCTAAATTTAAATTAATCTTTTGTTGCCCAAGAGAAATAGAGGCATTTGAGAGATCTGGAAATATTTTCCTGAGTTCCAGCTGAAATTTTGTTTACAGGCAATTTATACCCATCTATTTCTTAGCCAAGTATGTTCTTCATCCTGAATAGCTTGTCTTCCTCCTCAGCACTCACCGCTCAGTGTATTTATAGTCAACTGTCACGACTATCCCCAGCCTTTATTTTGCTGGGCTAGACAAATGTTGCGTTTCAGCTTCTTTGTTTTTCTTTTGATGACCCCTGTTGCTCTATGTCTATTAATCATTTCAGTGGCCTACCTCGCCTGGACATCAGACTATCTGACACAGGACTGCAGGCAACTCTAGAGAAGTTTCACCTTGGCCTTATACTGTCTTAAAAACACTTTTTCACCAAGAATATTCTGTTCAGAGTGGCTTTTGTCTTTTTGACAGGGACATTATGTTGGCAGCCTAATAGTCTTCCTGGAAGTGATTAAAAGACTCGTGTCTGCCTCCTCTCCTGGCATGTGCCCACAATGAGAATGAATGCACATCAGGAAATGCACTGCAGACTGGTGCTTGCATTCCCTCTCTTTAAAACACTTGGGGAGTTAGGCATCAAGGTTCATATCAGGTAACATGGCAATCTGTCATGGCCAGACATATGGTCCAGAGGGATGTGCTTGCATGGAGCAGGGAGATGCCTCCAAACTGCAGGTTAGCACCTGGGCACCCAAGAACATTAAAATGTGAAGAGTTGTTTACCAAATCTGAGGAATCGTCGGAGGTAGCATACATCAAATTAGCTTCAGACAGGCTAATAGAAAATCAGATAGCAAAAACCATTTGGAGGGAGCAGGTTCAAGTTAGAAATGAACCCAAGTTTTTCTCTAGTGGGGGATCAGAAAGCAAACTTAGTCAATAGATACCTTATTTAAGTTGCATCGGTTAGGATCACACATTATTAAATCATGTGCGTTACTCTATTTAGATTAGGAAAATTTCCTGTTAGTGGCAGTAATATTAGAAGAACAGTATAACTTTCCTGTTGATCAGTATGTGTGCAGAAGTCATTATTTCCTTGCACCTTTCTCGCTGCAGCTGAGCTGCTGCACAGCAGGAAGGACAATTTCCTGGGCTGAGAGGGCAGCACCATACAAGAACGTAACTGTGCAGCACAGTGTAGTAGTTACATGTCCATGTATGAGAAAAGTGTTCTCTAGTTCCAGCCCTCTGCTCCCTGGATGGCTTCTGCATCTTATATTGGACAGTCTTTGCTTTAATCTTTGTTTAAGTTGTTGAAATAAGGCTTACAAAGAGAACACTGACAAATTCTGAAGGATGGGGACCATTCTTCATCTGTGCTCGTATTCAGCTGAAAACTACAATTTTACTCTTAAAATTTCTATTTCAAAACTGTATTTCAACCAGCATTTCACCCAACTGTCCAGAGATGCCATAATTATTCTTATCTTGGTTCTATTTTTTTTCAAAAATTTAGTTCAACAATGAATAACCTGGGATTTACTGACCTCTAATGGTTAAATTAAGATCTTCCACCTTTGTTTAAATGCCACTGAAATGAGAAAGTATACTCAGAATCTGCAGGTTTTTTGGAGCCAAAACACTCCATCTTCAAAAACATGTCTCCTGCTTTCAATGGTAGAGAATAATTTACTATTTTACTTGGGACAATTAATATTTTTTGGCCTATGTGAGTAAATTATCAGTTGCTTTCTCATTCCATGTAATTAGAATAGTGAGGGGAACACAAGAAGCTAGGGTGCCTGGTTAGCTCTGCATGCTTTGCTAATGCAAAGGAATCAGTCCCCTCAGCAATTTTAAACTGCTTACCTATGGACAAATTAGGTTTACTTATAAGCACATTACCTGGACCATTTCACAAAAGCATGTGGAAAAATATATGGAAAATCAGGGCTGGAAGCTGTGAGGATTGCATCATGAGCAGTATTTATGAGGACTTTGGCTTATTCTGACCTCTGATGATCAAAGATGTAAAACAGAACCCCGGAGAGTTCAGTACTGTGCCTTGTCATACCCTGTGTCCTGCCAACCCCTGGCTGCAGGCAAAGGAGGAGGCTAGAGAGAGAATGGAGGCATTTTAACCTGCTTGGATTAAAAAGAATTAAAAATAAGTCTTGATGTCATTATAGTATCTAGCTAGCTGTGAGTTTTTGAGTGCAAGGTGCCTTTTCCCCATCAAGGACAAGCAAAGGGCAGTTCTGCCCTTGTATACCACTTCCAGCCTCTGCTAAAAACCAACCCAATGGGACCACCATTCATCTGCTATCTAATGCCCCTTAGCCCAAAGAATCAGAAGTTGTAATTTCTGTTTATGGTCATGGCTCATAAGATATTATCCTGTTGCCAAGGAAGCAGGCAGAAAAAAATAACAAAATAGATGGACAAATATTATTGAAAATGGCATAACAAACGATGCACCATAGCTGGATAGGAAACATAGCTGGATGGTGTCTGATGTGCACCATAATTTTTCAAGAAAAGCACTGTATTTCCTATTGAAAGGTTAACTGCACAGTCGGAATAATCCAGTCAGTCAGAGATTATCCTCAGCTATCAATATGCTTCTACTGCTTTTATGACAAAGTCCTTCAAAGTATCAACAATGTTCTCTTTTTCCATGTTTTCTGTGTAATATATGGGCACATCCTTTCGATGTGATATACTGAGCATGATGCCATATGGTATGGAATATCCCTTTGGTCAGTGTCCACTACCAACTCCTTGCACAATCCCAGACTCCTCTCTGCTGGGATGGGTTAAAGACAGAGTTGCAAAAACTGCGATCATATATGTTAAAATCTCTGCTTTTATCAAACTATCATTTATCATACGTCCAAGTTATAAGTTATTTTATTTATGACTGCTTTCTAGAACCACCAATATGGTGTTAACCTTGTAGTTCTGGAGATCTTGTGTAACCTCACGGAAAGGGGGAGAGTGAAACATCACAGGTTTTGAATTTTGCCCATGTCTGAGCATCAGATTTTCACAGAAGAGTGATTTCACACAGCTCTGTTTACTCACGTCAGATCCCACAGGTAAACTAATACTTGTTCATTAACAAGGGCTCTCAAGGCTGTTCATTGAACTATAATTTCCTTGTGGACATATGGTGATGGTCTTACAGAAGTTGTAGAAATATACAGCACAGACTCCTGCAACTAAGCATTTCCTTAGGACTTTTTTGTTGTCAACAAAAGGTGTTTTCAGGATGCAGGTTTCTCACTTGTTTGAGAGATCTGATTTAGGGTGCATGGTCTACGTGAGCTCCTCCTCTGAGGAGGGCAGTTCTGCTCTGTAAATGTCTACTTTTAGTGTCCAGAATTTGGAGGGCATGGGGGACCAGCCATGCATGCTGTGAGCACTGAACTTTTGCTACATCCACAATGGTGTGTGATATTGGCAATAGTGAAATAGGCGTCTCCATGTCCACATGCTGTGTGGGGAAAAACTGACTGTCATTTTGGTATTTGCAATGGCTGGGATACAGTTAACTTTATTTGCAGTAGCTTGTATAGGGCTATGTTTTGGATTTGTGCTGAAAAGCAGGTTGATGATATGGAAATATTTTTGTTACTGCTGAGCAGTACTTGCACAGCATCAAGGCCTTTTGTGCTTCTCATACCACCCCACCAGTGAGGACACTGAGAGGGCACAGGAATTTGAGAATGGACACAGCTGGCCTGCTTGCCCCAACTGACCACAAGATATTCCATGCCATATGGTGTCATGCTTAGCAATAAAACCTGGGGGAAGAGGAAGGAAAGGGGGCGTGTTTGGAGATATGGCGTTTGTTTTCCCAAGCAACTGTCAAACAAGATGGAGCCCTGCCTTCCTGGAGATGGCTGAACACCTGCCTGCCCATGGAAAGAGGTGAACGAATTCCTTGTTTTGTTTTGCTTGCATGTGTTGCATTTGCTTTACCTGTTAAACTGTCTTTATCTCATCCCATGAATTTTCTGACTTTTACTCTTTTGGTTCTCTCCCCATTCCAGTGTGGGGGGATGAGTGAGAAGCTGTTGGTACTTGGTTGTAAGAGTTAATTCCTGACAATATTTGCAATGGATTCTCAAGACACAGGTGGGTCACTGCCTGTTTAAACTGTGCTAAAGCAGTGCCTGGTGCAAAACCTTGCTACCACGGGGAGTGGCCTGGGACTGTTGGCTCAGCCAACAGTCAAGGTCTCTGAAGACTGAGGGGAGAGAGGTCACTGATTTTCTTGACTTCCATTACTTGTCATCAACAGGGTGGAAGTTTGTCTGTGATTTTTAAAAGTGCTCTTTGAAATGCTGAACAGAAAGAGCTTCTCCTGGGGTTGCCCATTTCAGTGCTTGTTTTTCTTATCAACAATTTTCTTTGTATGGTATTGCCAATGGGATATGACCACAGTCACAGAAGTAAAGCTTATGGAGGCATTAGCTGCCACCTATGCTCTGTTTCTCTCTTCTTTTAGCTACCATTCTGGGAATGCTGTCCTGGATGGAGCAAAATGGCAAGCTGATCATAAAATGCGCAGCAGCATGAGTTTGCAAAAAGCAGCAAAACCCACTGCACTTCCTCGCTCTGCTCTTTTCTCCTCAGTTTAGTCTCAGTCTTCTTCATGAGGAAAAGCAAAAGATCAGCACCTGAAGAACAGCACCTCTACCAAAGTACATTAACAATGTTTTTCTGTAGCTCATTGTAGTTTTAATACTTCTAAACAGTGACCAGCTCTGGTTGCCTGTAATTATAGTATATTCATGAAGCCACTGCATATTGGACATTGCCTGTTGCAGACTTTCCACGGTTACTGATTTAAAAGCAGAGTCTGAAGAATTCACCTTGTGTTCCAGTGAGAATTCACTTTGTGCTCCTTGCTTTCAAACAAACATGTACCTGATCCTGGTTAAAGTCAAAGAGTAGGTTCATTATGTCAGTCAAACAAACAAACAAATCAGGCCGGGTAGTCTCTTCTCCCACAGTTCAATCGTGTTACTGCATAGGTCCATTTCTGAAAAGTGCCTTCTTTTACTGCCTACAAAACCACACAGTGCTGAGCTAATTTCCCAAGGAAGAGCAGTAACCCTAAAAGAACTCCTTCAGAGTTTGTTGTATGTAGCCGTAATGCTCATTTATCACATTTCTGCTTTGCAGTGTGTCTTAGATGCATCTTCAGTCAAAATACAACAGCTTCTCTATTACCAGATTTGTACCATTAGTCCTGATATTTTTTCATTGGTTTGCAATCAGATTACATACTGATTTCATGGTTTGCTTCTGATTGCTACTGGTTTCACATTTAAAGTCCTGAGCCATGTCTGCAGAGCAGTCTCCACTAACCTGCTCTTTGGTTGTGTTCCTGAGGGCAGTGCATTAAGGTCTGAAGCAGCAGGGTGCTGTGTTTGCTTTGCCTCAGTTATTAACTCAGGTCAGATGGAGACAGGGCCATGTGGCAACCCTGCACTGTGAATTAAATGATGAAATTCACTCCTCAGTCTGTATCTTGGCACTTAAGAGAAAAATAAAGAAATACTGATTCCCTGATGAATAAGCACTGATAATTTTATTTTGTAGTTATTGCTTCAGCACTCTAAGACCAGGCTGTGAAGGATATTATACAATGTAAATAGCTGGAGTACCTTCATTCAAGCATTGTCTGGTCTTATTTAAAATATTTTGAATTATAAAATTTTCACTGCTTGCTTTGGGAGGCTGCATCACAGTCAAATGTATCTCTGTGCCAGGAGTTTCTGAGGTAGTCAGGCATATTTTCATATGTGAACTTTGCCCTGTGGCTCCAGCAATTTGTCACTCGCCTTGAAGTTTACGACCTACAAATACTATACACTTCAGAGATGCAGCAAAGCGAAAAGAAAAGAGAAAAGAAAAGAAAAGAAAAGAAAAGAAAAGAAAAGAAAAGAAAAGAAAAGAAAAGAAAAGAAAAGAAAAGAAAAGAAAAGAAAAGAAAAGAAAAGAAAAGAAAAGAGAAGAGAAGAAAAGAAAAGAAAAGAAAAGAAAAGAAAAGAAAAGAAAAGAAAAGAAAAGAAAAGAAAAGAAAAGAAAAGAAAAGAAAAGAAAAGAAAAGAAAAGAAAAGAAAAGAAAAGAAAAGAAAAGAAAAGAAAAGAAAAGAAAAGAAAAGAAAAGAAAAGAAAAGAAAAGAAAAGAAAAGAAAAGAAAANATGAAAAACTGATGGGAGGATCACATACAGGTAATACATGATGGCAAGAAAAGTGGCTTTCCCTGGGTGACTACAGCACTGGTGGTGATGTAGAGCACTTCCACAGAGGATGAAATCATGTCTATGAAGTGCAATGCTTTAAAAATAGTTCTTTGTAAATTAATCCCTGCAGCCTCTTAATCCCTGTTGCTCTTTCCATTACTTTCAGGGTACTTACATCTTTCTTCTACTTAAGTGGTTAGGACTATAAGCAGCTTTTAAGGGCAATCTCAAGAGGGAAGAGCGGAAGGAGTCTATTCCCTGCTGACTGACGCAATTATTCCAGATCGCAATCTTAGATTCCATTTGCTCTTCTTTAAGCAGCAAAACATTTTTGGCCTGCAGATTGTCTGTGTGAAGAAGAAAAGAGAATTTACAAAAAAGAACCACCAAATAATCTTATTCCAAATATTGCTAAATTGGAGTCACACAGTTATTAAGAAATGGTGGGGAAAATATATTTTTTTTCCTTTTGTTGAGTCAGATATATGCCTTCCACTATTTAACAATGGGGTCCTTACTATATGTTGGCAAAAGTGCAATGTAAGAGCAACAGTTACTGTTACTGACAATAACTGTTTCATGATCTTTAAAAAACTCGGTGAAAAGGAGTACATGTAAGCAGAAAAGAGCTGCTATTTCAGCCAGTTTCTTGTTGGGACCACTCTTGCATTTTGGTATAGCACCTCCAAATCAACTGTGAGCCTTATCCCAGTGTGCATCATGGACAAATAAAGCAGTTTATAGATTAACAAAGAAATATCACTTAAAACATCATTCCTTTGCTTGTGTTTATATAATTATTTTAGAAACAGACAGAAATAAAAGATTATTACTAATCCACAGGAAAGAAATTATGTTTTTAGTTGTAAAGAAGCATTTTGGTAAGTAGTCTGGAGACAGGTAAACTATAACTGTGTAACTAAATACCACTATTTCTTTCTGTTCATCATAGTTTGCATATAATTCTTCTCTGTAGCCCCCTCCAAAATGTTTTTAGCATTTTGCTTCAGTAATAATAATTATTTCAATGATTTGGAAGTGGAACAAGAACATGAAGATGAATCAGTGCATTTTCCCCTGTAATTCATCACAAGACTCCTTTGGGAGCAGGATTTTGGTGGAACAGCTTTCTATCAATATCATTGTAATGAGCTTTAATATTTAAATCCTGTTACAGAGCCTCTGAATGAACAATTATGAGTTGAGAGCTTTTCCTCATTATGTTATGCAGCCTTTTCCTCCTTTCCCTTCCTCCTTGTCCTCTTCTTGCTGTTTGTTTATTAGGCTGTGCGAGTGTTTCCTGGCAGGGTAGCGAGCTGAAATGAGACAGGTGCATTGATGAATATGACCACATTAGCAGGAAATAAAAGGTGTAGACAAGAAGTTAAATCATTGTAATGAGACCAAGTGAAGAGGCCTGTGAGCTACAAGTTAGTGGAAGCAATGTGGGATTACATTGGGAAGAGATCAATACGTTTCCCTGCTCTTCTGCTTATTCTAGTCACCTACCTTTGCTACTGACCAGAAGAGGATGCTGGAGTAGCTGGAACCTGTACATGTCTAATATTCTGCTGCTATGATGACTGAGAGGTGCTCAAGGGGGCAGCAAGTATCACTTGGTGTGGTTTAACCCGTTTTCTAAACCTACTTATTTCAACATCATTAGCTTTCGGTTTTAAAGCAGCCCAGACCCTTTCAGTGTCCATGTAAAAAAAATCTTCAACTGTTGAAAAAATGTGTGAAATCACCCAAATCTGCAAAGACAGCCTCTTTCTGTAAGGAGTCATCAAGAAAGGAAAAGCAGCACCCTAGGAAATTTCTTCATGTTCTCTTTGATCAGTAATTGCTCAAATATCAAGAATTCATTCTTCAGTTTATGCTTCATAAATTGATAAAATAATTAGTTATTTGGCAATGCTTACACATTTATCAGCATACACTGAGATGTCCTTTTGCATTAGTTGCATTTCCATCTCCCCAGCTGTAGAATGCAGAGATATCTAATTGATTGGTGAATCAGATGTTCCCAACTAGGGGCTATCGTTGTACTTATTACGGTGCATTATTTAAATCAATGTTTGGATAATATCAAGAGTAAATGGGTACTACGGGAAATAAGATCTTAGACATATAGAACATATATCAATCAATAAAACATCTATTCCACCAGAAAGCAGTGTACGAACATTATGTGTTTGACATACCTGCAGTTCCACAGAAAGACTGATGCAGCATTTGGCAAGACCAGTCACTGGAAAATGAGTAAAAAAGCCCCTATGAATCAGTTAGTTACAATACGTTTCTGAACTGGAAAATGGGTAAAAAAGCCCCAGTGAATCAGTTAGTTACAATATGTGTTCTGAAACAGTTACCATTTTTCTAAATTCCAAGCAGCCAGCTGGTGTTTAGTTGCACTAGATTGATAATTCTTAAACTGTCAAGAGCTTTCAGTGATCAATAACTAATTTTGATAAATTTTAGTGAAATAATAAAATACTTTGATCGTAAGAGATCAGGCTTTGACATTAGTGAGCCTATAATTCTCTCTTGTAAAGATAGTGCCAGTAACAGAAATCTGAGGAAGACAAGCCTTAGACAGAAAGGTAATTCATAAACAGATCATGCTGGATAGGTTTCTTGTTGGGTGGTAGTGTGCAGGATGAGATCAGTATGTCATTTACATGTGCTATTTGTGAGATACATAAGGACTACAAGGAGTGGACAGTTATTGTATGGATGTCCAAAGTCACGCTCCCATGCGCTTCTGAATATGGTAGAGAGTGAGCATGAGCCTTGTGACATAAACATTAGGGATCATCGTGACTTCAGCTGTGCCTGGGAAATGCTATGGACTAAGAGCAGCTCTCTTAGTTTGTTGGAAAGATCTTTGTTTGGAAAGCCAGGCCCACACAGTGCTTTTGAATAACACCCCTGGAAACTTGTGGCTCTGGTTTTTGCTCCAGTGTGGGATGGCTGCCACTGCTGCTGCTGAGGCCCGTCATAGTGTGAGGCGTTGCTTCTGGGAGAGTGCTGGCCCAAACTCCACCACCAGGGAGAGAGGGAGCTGCTTAATTTTTCTTGGAGTCTTCTCTCTCCTCAGCGTCCCTCACCTTCTCAGTCAGCTGTGGGGAAGGCGGCTGATGGCAGGTGTTACCTGCCTCCCACTCCTCACGGGCTCCATGCCTGAAAAGCCACCAACGGGCAAGTCAGGTAGCAACTGGCATTTCCAAAACCCTGAATTATTTTATCTCCTGGGATAAATGTGTTTTTTAAAAATATTTTACCCCAGAGTATGAAATGTATTTCAGAAGAACAAGAGCTTTGCAGTAGTAACACATGTCCACAGTGTGGTGCCAGTGTAATGGCGAGCTGGGCCTTCTGGAGGCAACGGAGGTAGTTTCTGAGGAAACACTGTACCTCTTGCTTTGTTGTGGGATTGGTTTGGTTTGGTTTGATGGTTTTTTGTGGGTTTTTTGTTTTTCTTTCTTTTAAGCACCGAGACAAACACACGTCTTCTTCATATTGTCCAAATACTGACATGGATCAAGGTGTTCTTTCAGGGCCACTTGTCTCTGTTCTTCCAGCGTTATTTGGCCTCAAACCAGTACGACTCAACCACCTCAGCTGAGTAGCAGTCCTGTAGCAGGGTCAGCATCAGTCCAAGCGGTGAGTCTGAGAGACATCCATGGTGATGGATACACAGGCCTTCCCCAGCACCACCACCACTTCTGGGATGCCTGCTCCTACCAGTGACTGCAGGAGACCCAGAGAGAATGGGATGTGAGTTTTCTGACTCTTCCTGGTGGCAAAATGGGATTTTAAATACCTTCACCACAAGATTCATCTTTCTGTGGAAAATCGCAATTTTATCTGGAAACAAAGCCTATGTTTTCATTTACATGGACCCCATGGGGTACACAGGCAGGTTATCTAAACTCAGATAAAACTCAGCTTGACTCCTAAACTCATGTTTGAGGAACATTCTACCCATTATCTAAGGACACTTCAGCCTCAGATCTAAAGGGGAAAGCAGGTGCCAAGGTGCCTATGAGTCCCAGAACCTCTTAATTTTTTGCTAAAGAAAATTGTCCTACTGGTACAGAAAACCCTCTGCAGAGCCAAAATCATGACAATGGATTCTGGATGGACTGACACATCCAGCTGAAGTATTCTGCAAGAAATTGGCAGCTGTGCTGAGGACTAGAACAAACTACAAATAAATTATTTACTGGTATTTCTAGTTCAATATGTCTTCCAATCTGAATGAGTGTTTCCGGAGTCTCCTTGACAGCGAGTTACACAGACACAGTGAGTTAAACCCTTGACAGTGAGTTTACAGACACAGAGGACAGAGTGCCAACTTGTTTTTCCAGAGCTAATATAATGCTGTGTAGACAGTATCTTAATGATAATGAATGTATTTGTCTTTAGGAGCTTATTGCCTTTGTAACCAGCAAAGGCTGACTTACACTTCTGTCTCCCAGAGGTTCACTGTTAATCATTGCCTACAAGGGAGACTGTAACAGTTGTGGCAGGGGTGTTCCTACCTAAGGGTTGCAGAGCTTTGGGTCAGCACCAGTACAAACCATAGTGCTCCCTACCTCACACACAAATGCACACTGGAAAAGTTCATTTGTTATTACTGCAGTTGTCAGTAGCACCATACTCGGTCTGCTCAGCCCCAAAATATCTAGTGTATGGCATTTCTCTCTTAAATATAATGTAAGAGTCTATAAAATTCTCATAATTTTTAACGTGTGTGACCCAGAAGGCTGATAACCCCTTAGTACAGTGTGAAGAATGAATGCTTTGTGACATAGATGGAAGCACATTTCTAAATCAAAGAGCTGTTTATAAAAACTTAAAATTGGAAGGTAATGAGGGATTCATGCAAGGTGTAACATAATAAAGAATGTCCACAGTAATATATCATCACTTGGGAACATCTGCTGTATGGCTATTTATATTTTTGTTACTGGGGTAGCTGCATGAAGGTTTACTGTAGGTTTAATAAATGTCTGAGTATTTAAAGTCTGACAGAAATTATTCTGTATCATTCACAACTCAGCTCTGATAATACATTTTAGATCAAGACCCTTAAATATGTGAAGAATATAGGTAGAATATTGCAACATTGTGTAAGTTCTTAGGGCACATGGCAAACACCAGAATGTGCATGCAGCCTTAATAAAAGGTGTGGATGGATGTTGAAAAGGAATAATTTACTAGTAAAGTGGTGTGCATAACATGAAGGAATTTTGGTGCAGAAAGGACTTTGCAGAAGTAAGAACTGAAATGTTTGTAGGAGAACTTTGATAGAAATTAAAATTCTATTTGGAAATAAAAGCTGAAAGCTGTAAGCATCTGAGACACAGGGGACTCAAATTAATGCTTGTGACAATTTAAAGAGCTCTCATCAATAGCCAATCTAAATTTTCATTTTTTTTAATCTGAAAACACTTGGAATCCTCTTCCAGGGCTGATGGGAAAGTGTCTTGTACTGTTGAAGAAACCAAGCATGGATATTTTTGTCTTCTGCTTCTTGGAAATATAAAGACAGTTCTCAAAGCTATTGCATGTTAGGATGCTCCTGTGAGCTTTGTGGTGTGGTTCCAAAGCACACAGCAATCCCCCAAAGTAACTAGCAGTGGTGATTAGGAAACAGCTGCAGTACTGCCAGCTGCACCACTTTACCAATACGTTTTTAACATGGAGTGTGTTGTTGCCATCAATGGCTGATTTTCTTTGCCAGATGTTCAGGACACCTGTGATTTGAAGCACTTCAATTTTCCTTTCTTAAAAAAAGATTCAAGCTCTTATGATGACAGTGAAAATCCTGTCTCACAACCAAATATCTCACACAGCTGAAAAGAACATGAGGCTCATTTCCAAAACCGGAATTTTCATGTTTTCTCTTAGAAGGTGTAGAAAAGGAAACTGATGGTTTGAAAGGAAAAAGAAAAAATTTCAGTTGAATGCTAGTGTAAAGGTGTTTTTGGAATAAGGTTCATTTCATTATCATATTGTGAAATGGTTCTTTTTCAAGTTGCATATGGTGGAAGGGATTATATGATCTATAAAGTTAAGGTTTAATTTCATTTCAGTGAAATAAAAACCATAGAAATATCCCAATTATACTCTTTTTAAATCTAAAAAGCCCTTGCTTCCTGGACTGGGTGGCAATTACAAATATGAGGTAGGTATAGATTATTTTATACCTGTGAATTAGCATAGCTGCATTTTTCTGTTTTGGCCATATGTCTTTTAATAACTAGGGTTTGTGTCTTGCTTATAGAATTGTCTGCATAATGGTGAAAACCAGTGATCTTTTGTAAATCATGCGGGACAAATAAATTTCCCCATAACAGACTTCACGGGAAACACCACTTTGCTATTATGTTTTTATAATATCAAGCATTTTCATGCTACTTGAAAAATTACAATGAATTGAACAGATAGGGGTAATATTTAATCACTTTATTAACAGATGGTACATTTTGTTCGAAAGTTTTACATTCCCATTTTGTTGAAGACTGGGTGATTGATAATATGAGGAGTAGAGAACATTTTCTTTACAGTTGGAAGGTTTATAATATTCTATTTGATAAATTTTGTTATTTGCGGGCTACTTCTATGAAGTGTGATAATCACGGCATTTCTGGCAACACTGGAGTCCACTGAGCTTTGCTATACTGATATGCTTCACATGTCTCTGTATACACACCTACATCCTGCACTCACACCACACACACACACGTGCCCAAGAGCACACCAGAGAACGAAAACCACTGCTACATCTTTTAATTCTGCTGCTGAACAACAGCTGGAAGTTCTGCTGTCAACATGCAGAGACACTCCAGTCCACAGTCACACCAACAGGCAAGGGGATCAGGAAGACAGCAGTCAGCTAAGAGAGCATCCACAGCCTAATTTCAGAGGCCATGAATAAAATCAGTCACGATGACTCACTCTGTAGGAAAGGGCATTTTGTGCTGCATGCAAGAAGGTGCAGGGATGCCTTGCTCTTACGTTTACAAAATATGAAAACTGTCATCCAGAGTTGCCAAATGCTGTCCTAAATGTGTCAGCACTCCTGCACCCCACAAGAAACTTTTTTACACTGGTCATAAGAAATGCACATGAAGATGGAAAATGTTTTTCTTCTTCACCAGGGAAAAAAAATCTGAAGTAGACTTGCTCACTTGACAGGTGGGATATGTAAATAACTCGAGGTTTGAGAGAGAGCAACATTTGCAAAGAAAATGAGAAGTTTTCTGAGAACTCCGAGTAAAAGCTGTTGACTGAGAGTCTTAGAAAGCCAGACTTTTAGGTTAGAAAGACAAAAGTACAGAACTGGCTGCTGGTGGCAATGAATTTACTGTGTGATGTGAGAATATTGCCCAGCTCCCAGGTGTGGGTACTCCACCTGGCCGTGTCCTAATGGCTCCCTGGGGAAATGACCATTACCCTTTCTCACTCCCTCACATTTCTTTTAGAAACAGATGAAGAAGAAAATCTGGTTGCACAAGAAATTGGAATGATCAGACCAAGAGAAGATGCTGTGGGTTTGTTGTACCAGTATTTAAAGGTAGATCTGAAAACATCATATGTCTCAAACTTTTTAAATACTCTGCACAGTGAACAGCATTATGTAGTTCTGTATGAAAAAAAATATTCCTTGGAGAGAGAACTTTGAATTTATCCAGACATGATAGAGTAGTAATCTGTCTACAAATTCAAGTCCTATTTCTGTTTGAATGCCAGATGGACTAACTTGAACAGCTGCAGGAATGTCCTACTCATAGAGTAATGGTTGATCCACAGGTATACAAGTGCAGCTCAGACAACTGATGAATAGGTTGAACTTGATTTAAAAAACCCTTGCACGGTCAAAAATACAAAATGTGAAAGAAACTGCTACAAAAAGTGTTAAGCTTTTCCCTGTGTACCACCACCACCCCTATTTTATGTTCCAAATTAAAGATCCTAAAGCATTGAGTTACAAAATTTACCATCACATGAAGCAATAAGAACAACATGCCCATCTTATTTATTTGTTTTGCTACAAGGCTAGAACACAACAAAATAATAAGAAGAAAAAATCCTAGTAAATTCAGGGGAAAGACTGTCTGTTCAGTTTTGTTAAGACATCTAGGAACAGAGTTCTGGAGTATAATTCCCATGATTCTGTGTGAGTCTGATTCCCACAGTGTACAATTCTAGGTACTATTGGCTATTTTGAGTTGACTGCCTCTTGATGGAAAAAGAAGAATTTGGTATTTGTTAAGAAGATAAAAAACATGAGAATGATGATTTTTTTCATCTTTGCAGTGCTTCTTTGAGTAGTGCCAATCTGCCTTGTATTAAAAACTTAAACTTGGTGAAGAAACTTGTTATTGCGACTTTACACAACCATATGTTTTGTAAACAAAACCAAGAAATACAATATTAGATCAAGAAATTTGCATCCGTCCCAGTTAACATGGGAGTTTCTGAATAAAGCCATGCTTCTGATGGGGCACTATTTTCACCATGTAATTGGCATATTGAATGGAAACCTATTTTCTCACTTCACCACAGTGTGGGAAAACAGGACAGAAGAAGACATGTAATATACAATCACAGAAAAGCAGTCTAGGAATTTGGATCAGCACAGTTTATGGTTGTAGATTGTTTAAAATCTACAACCAATGGCATTTTTAAGAGAAAATGTAAAAATGCACTTTTCAGAAAACAAGATCTTGCATCTCTACCAGATGGATGCAGCTTCAAGATATATATTTCCCAGAGAATAAGGAAAATTTAGGACCTTCTGCCAGGAAGAAAGTGCATTTCCACGGCTGTGAGAGCAGGGTAAATTGACAAAGTGTTGAATTGCTGAGACATTTTCAGATTCTTTGAGAGGTAAGTTAGAATAACTTTATTAATATGAGAATGGAGAGGAACATACAGCAACTCTTTCAAGACTCATCTTCCAAGGACAAAAAGGCTGGGAAAGACATGCCAAGGAGATCACAGCACTGCATAGACATTGCTCCTTCCACAGCTTTCTAATCTGGGCCACCCATTGTGCTGGGAACATCAGTCTCAGATTCTAGAGTTCGTTCATTTTATGGTTAGGGTTCCTTGGACCACAAAGCCTACAGCTCCAGGGACACTAAGGTTTGAAAAGTCATGCTGAGGAAAGCATGTACAAACATTGCTCCTTCCACACTTTTTAAACCTGGGCCATTCATGATCCTGGGGACCACATCCTCAGCCCCTGTTGTTTGGGTTAGGGTTAGCGTTCAGAGAAACACAAAGCTGACAGCTCCAGGGACTCTGGGCTTGCAAAAGTCATGCTAATGTGTGCATGGCCCTGCACACATTTCTAATCTGGGCCACCCATTTTGTTGGTGACCTCTGCCTCACCTCCTAGCAGCCATTAGGGTTAAGATAATGCTTTGGGTTCAGAGAACTTCAAAGTCTACAGCTTCAGGGACACTGGTTTAAATCTGAATTTGACTGGCCTGTCACTAGCTCTTATCAATGCATGTTCCACACTACAGACCAAAAGTTTTCTCTGTGCAAGGGATATTTTGTCTGCTTTTATCTGAGCTGTACAGCACATAACTCATGGCTTGAAATTTGCAGCATGTCTTCAGATGCTCAGAATCACCTCATCTACTCTGCTCTGTCTTGGTCTTCTGACCCACCTCTTTGAATTGAGCATCTGAATCTGCAGACTGGCTCATACCTATGGGTGTCTATGATTTACTTCTGTCATCTCCAGAGGCTGGGCAAAAGCTGTGTTCCACAACATTTCCCTAAGCAGCACATTTGTTTGTAACATATCCTAGGAAGTGAACCAAACACCCAGGATCTTGGCAGGATAGTGCAGAAATCTGTTCCCCCTGTTCATGTCACACACTTCTCGGAAACAGACAACATGAGCTTGGTACTTACCAGAGTAGTGCTGAAACCTGAGCCATCATTAAGCCATTTTCTGGGCAAAGTCTGTTTGCAATCAAATTAAGTGTCTCACCCCATCACTTCCTGGGAAGACCTAGAGTTCTGCAATCACTCCTTTGTACTGGGAGGTCTGAACCTGTGTGTAACACTCTTCATGGGTGAGAAACACAGTGCTGGGTATGGGGTCCACTGCAGCCTTGAAGGTACTGGGTTAAACCTCTTAGGTTACAGTACAGATAATAACAAGTGTGGTGATTCGCAGTCTTCCATGGAAAACGTTTTGTACATTTAGCTAATATTTGCCAAAATAGCATTAGAAAAACATCGCATTTTTTTTTTTTTTACATAGCCTTTTCTATGAATTAAACTTACTTAGGATTATGGTTCTCTGTCAATAGTACAGCATAGCAATAAGCCTAAAACATCAAATCAGAAAATTTCTCTGTATGAGAAAATAAGCTCATCTAGTTCAGCAGACTCAATCTTACATCAAATATTACATCAATAATATAACAGTCTGATCATAATATGCCAAATTGATGGATTTGCAATACTGTTCAGGGAAATATATATGGTCATGAAAATACTGTAGTTAGTGAGGGGAATGGAAAGAGTTCTGAGAATGTGCACCTTACATCCAGTACCTCTGAACCTTCCTAGAGATTGTGGGGTGCCTACAGCCTAGAGAGCCAAACAGCTGGTGGAGTGCCAAGAATGACTTGAAGGGGATTATCTGACATACCTCATCTACAAGAGGCTCCACTGCATCACATTTTGAGGTACTTGGGTAGGTGGCAGAATGTGAGGACGAATTCCAGGTTCCAGATCAAAATAGAATTTACAAGTCTTTGTAGCTAGTGAGGACTTCAGGGCAGGAACGGGTTACTGTAGTAAATGATAAAACAAGTATTCTACTGCCAGTCATTCAGTGGGCCCAAATCAAAGATTTTATTTATGTGAAAAGTACTACTCATGCACTTTTTCTTGCTCCTTCCTAACATTCCCACTAACTAGAATAGATGTAAATGCAGTCCTCAGCTGTAACTTTCCTGGAGTCTCAAACAGCAAATTTAACTCTTTCATTCTCCTTCATGGGAATGAGGAAAGGTGCATGGCCTTTCCTTGAAACAGCTGTGCAGAGGTGTCTTCAAGAAAGCATAAAAGAAAACCAACCCAGATGCCAAATGTTGTCTGTTTGCTTCTGCTTGAGACTGGAAAACTGATTTAATAGACTGTAAATTTATTTGTTGTTTCTTTTTTCCCACAAGGGAATAGAAATCAGTTTGTTTATAGAACAGATTAGCTGTCTGCTGAGAACCATGCTTATAGGTCAGAGATGAACTGTCCCTAGGGTGAAGAGTAGAGGGAGAACTAATGGTAAGGGTTTGCAAAGTTCATGTTTGTGCTGCAGTCTTCTTCCTATTACCAGTCATGACCCAAGGAATCAGGGAGACTCAGTTAATCTAATATTTATCATAAAAGAAAAATTCAGCTTAAAAAACCCCAACCAAAACCAATAAACACAGCAGTGGGCTAAAAAGAGCAGGAATTTTAAGTTTGCTTAGATCTTCAGCTCCAAAAGCAGATGAATTCCTCTTGAAGTCTCATACTGATTAGGATGGTTTCCCTCAAGGCTCTTCAATCATGTAAGGACCCTGAAAGGAATACTGTCTCATAGCCCAAAGGCTGATTCTTTTAACCAGGGGCCATGTAAGCTTCACTTATCTCTGCAGTGAGCCATCACTCCTGTTGCAAAGCACTGCCATGTGGGATTTTTTTCCCATCTTTCACACCTGTGCAGATCTCCAGCCCTTAAACGTTTGATTCACTCACGGTTGGTGTGCCAATAGTCAACAGAGCAGGTAATTCTTAGATCTTCACTACTTCCCAGTGACTTGCTTCATAACATCTGTATCCTGAATAATTTGCTCGTGAGTGCCATCTCTGTTTTTAGAAAAGACCCAGTTTTACTGAGGAAAACCCCAAGAGGACATAATCATCTTGCTCTCACTAGCCCCTGCCTCAAATGTTTTGGTACTGCACCAGGACCCAGCATCATAGCTGGCAGTAGAAGGCAGAAGATTGTCTCAGACCGGGACTAGGAGTGGCAGGTGCATCCCCAGCCTGTGAGATCCTCCAGAGGCAGCAGATCAGCCCCTACCAATTCAGTTGCACAGCACTGCCCGCCAGGGAATCCTCAGCTCAGTGCCGTACAGCACCAAGAAATTGCACTGATTTCTGTAACACGACCTTAAAACACACGTAACAGACCACTCATATCCACTTCACCCCAATATTTGGCACACTTGGCACAGGGGAAATCAGTGCCCTTTCAAGGCTGCATCCTTCTACTGCTGCTCTTCCCTTTGCCTGTACTGCTGTGGCAACAAGTGCCTCTCCTTCCCTTCCTTCTGCTTTCCATTTCTAAGTCACTAGTTACAGAAGACAGGAGACAATCTGACCATTGAGCTTTTCCTTCCTCCTGCACTACCTTTCTTACAGAAGGGGGTGGATCTCTGAATCAAACACTTACCTATTAAATATTTAAATCTTTGTAAGTCTCAAGGTTGTATGTACACTAAGTATCGCAGTTTTCCCATGGACACAAATGTCTATCTCTGAGCCTTCCCAGGGTGTCTGAGACTTGTCAGATGTTGCAAGACTGATGGCTCCCAGGTTTGTATTGCTGCTCTACACTGCAAACAACACAAGGAATATCTATTTATTCTTGTTAACAAAAGCAGCATGAGAGCATAGATGTCTCCAAATTCAAGGTTTTACAGTGTTTTTGTACCAGCAGTGAAGTGACTTGCAGCCTGTTTCCCACTTACATCTCTCCCAGGCAGATATCGGTAGGCTGTAAATTTCTACCATACCCCATGACTGACATATTTTAACTAAGAGATATTAATTCTTAATAGAAAAACTCCCTAAAAGTTCACACACATTTCTTTCCCAGTTTTTGACACATGCCGTAAAAGTGCTTGCCTCATTCTTTATTTTGTCTTACCTTGGTCAAGTCATAAAATAGACAGAGTGTTCTTTTAAAAAATGGGAAATCATTTGGGGTCATCTAAAAATTTCTACTGACTTTCAGCTCTTGAGCACTTGTTTATCACTTGTCATTTATATCTTCTTTTTGTGCATGCATTTTTTAATTCTAGCTATAAATATCCTTACAGCAAGGAGTAGAGGGGAGTTCTGATGTGGATTATGACTTGCCTTCAAGGCATTTGTAATTTGTCAAACAGTGCTGGTCCAACTGGGAATACTAGATTGCTATTTCTAAAGGAAATTTACTTTTGAAAAATATAAGGTAAGAAAATCTACAATTAGATTTATGCATACAAAAACTGATTAAATTCAGCAATTTCTATCCCAATTTTTACATCTTAAACTAAAGAGAAAAATGAAAGGGAAGAGATAACTGACTTTAATGATACTGCAAAGATATAGTATAAATGGGAGTCATAATTTGGCCTAGAGGCAGAAGGACTGAGAGGTTTGAGAAAAACTGTATTAAAATACTCTTTTCTCTCTAATTGATCCACACTGCAAAGGTTATAAAGGAGCCCCATCCAGAGGGTAACAGCCCCTATGCCTTCCACTGGCAGATCCTTATAATGCTCTCTGAGATTAGGGGAACACACAGGAGCTGGAAAAAGCCTAACACTTTGGGGCATGATGTTTATTGCATTGTTTGCTAACAATGAAAAAGTTCATTACTTTTTCATACATACAGAAGTACATACTACAGAATCTGAAAGGTACGTAAGCCTCTGCTATACTCCTTGAAGAGGAAAACATGTTATTTGAATCTCTCTTGTTTTGAAATGTGCAAGATCAGGCTTTCAAAGCTCTGTCTCTTCACCTAAGGCATACTGCAGTGAACTACATGCAATGAGCTGTGCTGACTGCTGTCAAAGTTATGCAGCACTCCATCTCTTTTGTCAGTTTAGAAGAAATACCTAGCAATAAAGGTTTGACTATAATCCAGCAGATTTTAACAGAATTGCCTTTAGTGTACTCATCAGAGGGAATTTGCAAAGCAACCAAGAAAGTTTGTGAAGTAGGAATCTCCAAATACACAGTCTCACGTTTTCCCAGGAGCCCAAACATTAAATGTCATCAATTTGAAAAGAGACACTCTAAACATTTTATTAGTAATACTAGTGCTACAACTAATAACAACTATTATCACTACAACTATGTTGTAGTTGTTGCTATACTGCAAAGAAATATTACAATGTCAGAAAAATCCACTCAAAAGTCATATCATATGCATTAGCAAGCACTTGATGATTTCTCGAACTTGGTCCATGCACAGAGGTTATTGAGGAAAGGGAGGAGGTAGGACTGCATTCACAGAAGAGTTACTGCAGCTTTGGCAAGCTAATACTGTTTCTTCTCGCTTTCTCAGAGATCAGCAGCATCCTCCGGGCAACCAAGTAGTGAAAGAACACAGGAATAGCCTGTCCGAGTCCAATACTCCCTGACTGGATTATTTTAGATATTCCACACATGGAAGGTGAAATGTTTAATGTCAAATGCACTTATTCAAAGAAAGTTGTTGTTATGGGAGATTTCTGATTTAGCAGAGTAATAGAAAATACATTGAGATCACAACACCGCTGTAAGTTAGCCTTAGCAAAACATCCATAGCAACTGCAATAAACAGTTTGATTGTGTGATTCCCATTATCCATCTCTATAATATACTCATTGTCATGACGCTGGGCATCCCCAGTTGCTGGAAAAGAACTTATCAGCTGAAGGCTGCTCAAAGCTGTTCTCTTCAAAACACTTTTGCTAGTTGTCTAGTTTTTATGCTCCATGTCAGGCTGAGCCACATAATCACTCCCCCATGCTCTTCTGGCTAACTCAGGGAGACATTTACACTCTTAATGAATTCAGTGAGAAACATTTACACTACCATTTGAGCCACTCAACTGTTCATAGATGTTTACGTAAAACAAATGTCATCCTCCTTTGCCAAGGAGTCCTGTTGCAAAGAAGTTTTCTTTGCAACAGCTGTGGTCAGTCACATCCTACATTATTCCTTAAGCTTCATAATTACATCACCCTTGACCATTTCCGCAAAGGCTTCTTCCTTGTAGGGATTTATTGGTCAGTCACATGGCCCAAAATCTTCCTGCCCCATCTCTTCCTCATCCCCAGATTCCTCCCTTTTCAGTAATTTTATTTCTGCAGTTGATGTAATTTAAAAGACTGCTTGATAACATTTCCAGTTTGATTATACAACAAAGGAAGACTAAAATTTGGAGCTATGGGACCAAAATGGTTCCAGCTTTCAGCAAAATTAGAACATATATAGCCAAAATCAAAATTTGGCTTGTGTCTCAGCTGCATTGAACTAAATTTGACACAGAACAGCTGCAGGTTACTGGAAAGGCTGATGACAATGTGTCTTTGTTACTTCTGAAGTCTAAAATGGTTTTAATCCTATTTTTGCATAAGATTGGGTATGGTGCATCTGTTGCTGTTTTTACATTAGTTATGCTTTCATTACCTTTAATATTCAGTGGGCCAGCACAAAATTCAGATACTAGTCAAAAGTCTTTTATACTTTATTTCAAATATTTCAGCTTCCATGTACCCATCTCAGTGGGATAAAATGTCCAGCCCCTGAGGGGACACCTGTCAACTTGCTACACCTTCACATGTGACCTATGCCCAGAGAGAGATCCTCCTGAAAGCAGAATTGCTACATCATTGAATGCTCTGGTGTGCTTTTCCCTCTGGCATCTCCACAAGGCCAATTCATAGTAAATTACTATCATGCTAATTCACTGTGAGGTCTTATGGAAAGGAAAGGTGATTTTTATTTACAAAATCGCTACACTGATTTCTACTTATTCACATGTTCACACACATATGCTCAGCAGCATTAAGACATGTATGTCAGGGCTTGCAGTGAAGAATTGATGCCAGTTTGCCTTTGTGCCCTTTGGAAGTGAGTGTTGTTTGAGACCTTCCGCCTCAGTATGTCAACTGAGCCCTCCTAATTCTTGCTTTACTTATCTGGTTATTTTATGGCTCCAGTCTCGTTCTTCATCTTCTTGTCACCTTATCTTTAGGTCAGTTTGTTCCTCCTCTTGCTTTGAATGAAATCACACACATAGGGTATTAATCTCACCTGTCCTTCTTAACTTTGTTCTGCTGTTTCATCTGCAACTTTCATACAAATATTTCAATCCATAATTAACTCACATAAATCTTCATATTTCTGTTACGAATCTCTACAAATTGCACTAATGCCGCTGTGTCCTGTCCAGGACTGTGGGGAGCTGCCAGTTGCAGTGTGTCACCCTATCACCTCATGCCAATGTGACCTGGTAGATCCTGACTGGTAGAGGCACCATGAAATACAGCTCTGCATGGCCATAAATTTCACTCCAAAAGTGACATCCTCAGCAAACTTCCAGACACTCATCAGTAGGAAGCAAGGAGAATTTCCGTTATCCTTGAATGTCTCCTATAATCTCTTTTCTTTAATCCCCAATTGATTTAATACTGAAGACTGTATGAGACTGATTTAATTAGGGAATGAACCTCCTCACTAAGCATAAGGTAAATAAAATGTCATATAAAATCCCACCTGGATTCAGATGGACGAGAAAAGCACTGAAATTCACTGATTCATTCCCAGCTGCAGCTGAGCAAATGTTCATAAAAATGAATCATTTTGAAACCAGTAACTGAAATGCTGCATTTGGACATACACATGAACTCCTTCAGCTCTTAGGCCTGGCCTGGCTAAAAGAATAAGTACAATAAAGAGAAACATAGCAAATAGCATTCTTTAAAAGATTCTTTAAAGCATCTTTAAAAGATTGCCCTGAGGCAGTCAAATAGGAAATGGAGAAGTCCCTAAAGGGAAGACTGCACTTTGTACCAATGCCACAGTTTTATCATGAATGTCAGGGTTCAATGGGTAAGAATCAATTTTCCTGCTGTCTTCCCTACAGAAGACAGCTACACAAGAAACTGGTCTACTGGTTATATATTTACCTACTGCATCCCTTCAGATGACACTCATTCAAATCCAGCTCCAAGAGCAACTGAAAATAACACGTGTATCACATCCCTTTAATTCTTTGTCAGGTTGTCAAAACTGAAGTTTTACTTTTGCCTGAGAGTGCACACCACAGAGGAAAGATAATTTTGTCCTCGAAGTGTCAGCATTTTATAAAAAAATAAACTTACCAATCTCTAGGGAAAAGTATTTTGAACATAGAGAAGCCAGGAATGCTAGGGCTGCCTCCTCAGACACAGTCTGGGGAGAAACTGGGTGCTGGCCTTCTCTAGCCCCTGGGGTCATACAGAAGTGACAGAGCTGGTGTTATTTCTGTCTCATGTGTTTCTTTGCCCACTGTAGGGACAGAATTGCTGCCACTTTCTTTTGTAACAAAGAGTGTGATTTCTTATCCCATCACTGCTGTTGCCTCACCATACATAACAGGGCTGCCTGTCTTGCCAGCAAGCTTCTTTCTTTGTACAAAGACTTTCACTGAAAAGTGCTGAAATTAAGAAATGAGTCCTTTCTGATGGCAAACGTAGTTACACAAAAGATCAAAGGTAAATTAATTGAAGGCGTGTTTGCCTGGCTTAATTCTTAGAATCACTATCTCAAATATGCATAGTATTCCATAATTTACAGGTCAGATAAGCATAATAATCATTGTATTACACTTGGAAAATATTTCTGTAGTATGATGGAAGTATTCGATCATGCTTTGTACATGATTGCAAGACAGAAAAGAACTTCAAGTTAAGAAGATTAATAAAAAGACTAATAATGAACAGTTTCAAATGCTCTTCATTTCAAATGAATTCCATTTTGAAAACTGAGTACCCTCTTTCTGTCACGTAATACCCATAAATCACAGAGTCTCACAAAAGTGCATTTAAAAATATTCCTGCTTTATAACTGATTAATCCAAATGTTTGGCATATGTTATGAGTGTTTCTGCTAATTAGCAATATGTTGGCTTGCACTGGCTTTTTCACTGAAATGAAAGCTTGAGGGTCTGCATCTTTGTTTACCATCTCCTGCTAACAAGCTCACAGAGAATCTCAACTACCACGTGCTACTCAAATAAACAAAGAAAAACCCAAACAAAACAGAAAAAACTCCTATTTAGTTCTCATCTCATCTATAAGACATTTTTATAGACCTGTCTCTCCATGATCTGGTTTTCATTGTTGAAGAAGTTCAGCCCCTAGCTTTGGAAATGTTCCCATCCCAGCTAGCAGCATGTGGAAAAGGATTTTAACCACTTGTCTCCTGCAAGAGACCCAGTTTCTCTCCAGGCTCCCACAGAGGCAAGGGCAAATGAGTACCCACATTGCTGGTCTGGAAGACCTCACTTGAGGGTACTCCATCGTACTCCAAGGGTGGGAGTATGTTGTTTCCCAGTTTCCTGAGCCTGGCTGGTTTCCCAGAGCTTGGTAATCTGGGGCTGGATTTCCAGGAGCATGAGTTCTCTGCCCTGCTGCCAGCACAGCCTGTACCCTCCTCCTGGGTTCAGGAAGAAGGACACAAGTGCAAGTGTCCCACTGAGTTTCTTCACTCCCTTGTGTCCTTGCCTTCAGCAGGATTTAAAAACTGTAACGGAAAGACACACACAGGAACTCAATCATGTTAGTACTTGCAGAGTTACTCTTGCCAAACCAGAGTGTCTTCCCAGGGGAAGCTGGAGTGTGCTGAGGTGGCTTCTGGGGTGTCTGGTTCATGCTCCCTATTTTCCCTATACTCAAGGAAAACCTGGCCTCCCTACACAGGCCAAAAGGTACAAGGACTTTGAGGCACACAGAGTTTGTTTCTGGTTTTTGCATGAACTTGACTCTCTGGTGGAAAAAGGCCATTTTTCTTCAAAGAGGTCAAATTTGGGGTTTTTCCACCAAACCTTTACATTTCTTTAACTTTCCATGTAAACTCTTGTGAAGAAAATATGACCAGAACTACTGAGCCATTTTTTTTGCTCATGCTGAAAACAGTCATTGATGACATCCAGTGCAAACCATTTTACACCAGTTATATTCTCAAAGTTTTTATAATTGAGTAGTTTCTTAGCGAAAACAGGACTTCATATGCAGTATGTGGCAGACATACCTAACATGCCACTCTCCTTTTCCTTATTATTCCTTTTTACTCCACACAACATTACCAAGAATTTTAGGTATTATCTTGACTTCCCTTCCCCCCCTATCCTAACTCTTTGTGTAATAAGATATATCTTTCTATGTTGCACATTAATCTTAGGATTGTATTATCTGAGTATCTTGAGAGTTCTGCCTAATTAGGGATTTTCTCACAAATCTACCTTCAAGGACAAAGGAAATGGAAAGGTTCAGCATGCACAGATGGGACACACAGAGAGATTACATACAGACATTTTTCCCTCTTTGTGAGGCCAGAGATATCATCCAGGTGCGAGGAGGTAAATTGATCTCTAGGCTCATTTTGGTTTTGGTCTTCCTTGTGACATGACTAACAAAGGCACCCAGCTGGCAGAACTTAACAATATGAGCCCCCTTGGTTAGTGATAGCATCATCAACTCCATCCAAATCAATATGATGCTATTAGATGGCAATATTTTGTAGTTGCCCTTAAAGAAAGTAAAATCCTGAACTAGTAACATGGAGGTGTCTACTGAGATCTTTCAGTAAAACCTATAGTACTTGTAGACAACTCTCTGCAGTACCTGTGCACCAATTTGAGCTAGCTGTCCACCTGCCATTAAAAACAATGAATAAATAGTTTTCTGGTCCACGTATCAATGGAGATAAGGACAGTGTTCCTGATATCCTCTATATGATGACTCCCTGGTCTCCAGAAATTAGTTTTGCATTGGCCACAAAAATAATCACTCTTGTTCAGATGGACACACATGCACTGTAGGTACATTCATGCAGGTGAATTCCACCTTTGTGTCCTCCAGCTTAAAATGCCTATATTGAGGCACTTGCATTGTAAATTTGGAAAGAAATAAGGTTTTGTTGTTTAATTACACTATGCCTTACACTGTAATCTGTGAGGCAGAAGAGGAAGCACTAGTGATAAATCTTAGGTTGAAAGAGAGAGTCAAGACAGGGTTCTTCATGGTGCTTTGGATCATCTCATCTCATTACGGCATATTTAAAATATAGTTTTTCAAGGGAATTGCCATAATAGATGAAACAAAACTCAATCCCCAAACAAACAACAAAACAACACGAAGATAGAACTCTCTCCTTATTTTCCGTATTCTATTCAATTTAATAACATGTTACTAACTGATAAGCCCCAAGCATACCCCTTTAATAAAGAACATTTGTAACCATATATCACAGCTTAGGATTCTTGAGCCTCTGATCATATGCTTCATGGTGAAATAGGTTATCAGAGATACAGAACTAAATCCCTGCTCTTTTCTGTTGAAAAAGACAAGTACAATTTGGTTTGAGAAATTAGATTATATATAGTCACACAAACGTATCTTTTGCTTTTGTTTATTATTTACTGCATATAATTCCTTGTTGCCCTGACTGCCCTCACGATGTTTAGAGTATTGGAGATAGTGGGACCGCATAGTGAATGAAATGCACATGAATGCTGAAGTGTCTTACTGAACTCAATCCTTAGCTCTATGTCCCTACATGTAACACTTGGAAGCCACTCCTTTGCTCCCATGGAAACCCTGAAATGTCTCACATTTAGAAAATATAATGGTGGCTATTTAATAATGTTTACTTCTTCTCTAGAAGAGGATTATTCAGATTAATTGTGTAGAAAATTAGTCCGATGATTTGATTTCCTTTTTTTTCGGATCTCAGCCAACAATAAAGTGAATTGTTATCTGTGGTTTCCGCTGAGGTGACTGACACATACAGTATTTCAAAGGGTGCATTTGTCTGTGCCTACCTCAGTTTGCAGATTTCTTACTCTGTATAGCCCTGCCTTTACAGTGAGCATGGACAGTGCATTTGCTATCCTATTTTTTGTTTTTGCTACACTGTTTTGTACAGTTATTACTCTTATTTAGAAAAACATTCAAGCAGCACCTAAGCAAGTTTCTCATTTTGATAATAACGCTAAAAAGTTACATGCCTCCTAGTCCTCCGGGTTCTTCATCTACTGCTTCTCACTTCCACATAATCTTCAACCAAGAGCTTTCTTAAGTACTAGGAAGACTGTTGCCTTTTAGCTTGAAGATTTACTCATCTATTGTGGTATTTACCCTGACTATCATCTCTTTCCAAAAACAGGAATGATATTTAGGCTCCTTCCTTTCTCCTCCCAGAAAACTGTGTCTGTTCATATTTCCCACAGGACACGTTTGTTTTGAAGCAGCCAAGGCCCTACAAGTCACATGTTGAATGCTTAACTTGGAGAGATCATTGTCCTTTTTTTAGACATAGCCTTGTAGCCATCTCAGCAGAGATACTCAGTAGATTTGTAAGGAGCTTCATGTAGTTACAGTTCCAGGAGACAAGGGGCCAGTAGATTTGTAAGGAGCTTCATGTAGTTACAGTTCCAGGAGACAAGGGGCCAGTAGATTTGTAAGGAGCTTCATGTAGTTACAGTTCCAGGAGACAAGGGGCTCTTTTTCTAAATACATAAAACATATCTTAAAATTGAAAAATGGAAAGCATTTTGATACTTTGAAATAACCTTTGAGATCAGATGTTTTATTTGCTCCCTGAGTCACCAGTTCATCTCTCTCCCAATATTCACTGTGGGTATTTTATTTGATAAGATCCACATTCCTCCCTCCGAAAGGACTTTGAAATTAATGTGCTTTAATGACAACCCTGTCTGCTGCTGCCCCTGCGGTCACTGTCCCCATTCTTTCTGCCATCATTACCAGGGTCAGGAGAGTCTATGGTAGGGCAATCACAGCAGTAACAGTGGAAGAGGCTGGGGCAGTCACTGCCAGTCTCTGGTTACCTGTTCCACATCTTCCAGAATGGGCTTTGTGCCCTGGAGAGCCAATGACAATATTGTCATGTTTTGCTACAAAGCTGTAAAAGCTGATGGGACACCAACAGACTGCATTTCCAATGCTTTGCTTGAAAAGGAATATTGAACTTGTACATAGTACTTCTTAGCCATGTGGCCTGTAAGAATTTATGGAGAACGGTAATCATCAGTTACCCTGAACTGAGGATGGACAGCTTGGGTGTCTTTTGCTTGCAGAGCACTGAGAAAGTGCTCTATCCCAAATCCCCCTCTTCCATCCACGCCCCTGGAAAAAAAAAGTTGGAAATGGGAAAAATATTGGGATTGTGCAAAAGATTCTTCCCTTATTGGAAGAAAGTTCACCCATATCCAACAATATCTTGATCCACCTAGAACTAGAGAGACTTGCTGTTGTGGTGACTGAACCAACCACAGGAATGCCCAGGGGGCCACATAGCCCAGATAAAGAGGTTTGGTGGTCTGACTCCAAAGGTTAAATGCCCCTCTGTGAGAGTGGTTCCTCCCACTGAATTCCTGTGACCTGATGTAGGCTCGGTCTGTCTGATTGACAGTGGACAGACACCCCTTGTATCTCCTAAGAAAAGGTAGCCAAACCTGTCCCGCCCTTCCCTTCTTCCTGTAGGCCATTGCTATGTCATCCCCGCCTCCTCCTCTGTACCCCCTTTAAATGCAGCCTGGCTGGAAGTTCCCGCCCTCTTGGAGTCCGGACCTCTTCGAGGGAGTTTCTACAATAAACCCTTGGAATATCGACTGAAGGGCCGCCTCGCTCATTAATTTCTGGCTATGCTTGGGCAATCCGTAAGCCCCGGGCGCGCGTGGCTCCATGCCTCCCACCGCATGGGCGAGGGAGCTGCTAGCAAGGAACACAAGTGCCACAGAGTGTCCTCCTCTCTGTTGGGCACCTCTGGACAAGCTGCAGCTCTCCTGGCCCAGCCAGCGCCCCAGCGTATTAATAACTTGCCAGTCTTCTCACCATAGAGCTGAAGAGAGCTTTGCACTCCTGATGATGCCTCACAGCCTTGCCTTTCAGAAATTAAGTAACTTAATGGACTGTATCAAGAATTCAGCTGAAAATGTCTTTATGGAGAACTAAGGCTAATTTGCACATAAACTGTTACTCTAAGCAAGTTTATACTAAGGCAAGGCAAATTACTGAGCAGTTGTACCAAAACAGTGATACAGTGTTATTTAACACTGAACTGGAACCAGGGCTTTCTGCAGGACCAGTCCTGGGAGAGGCAGACCTGTGCTGGCTGGCTCTATCGAACCTCCGCAGGGACTAGTTGTGATTGTTGTTTGCTTGCTTTTTGCAGAGCTGCACAAACCGTTCTGCATGACTTACCAGCTGGGCCTGCTCTTGTGTGAGGGACTGTTACCTGAACCAGTCAGGACTGCTCCCTGTGGAGCAGCTGGGATCTAGTCCTGGACCTTGAAACTTGTCCATTTATTTATCCTGTAATTCCTTTACCCAAGTAGCAAGTGATCCATTTTCCAGTAAAGCCCATTCCTAAATAAAAATATAGAAAACTAGCTTGTAAGAGTAACTACAGCTCCAACTAGTGTCTTTCTGCCTCCCCAGTCTTCCATGTGCACAAGGGACTCTACAACTGAAACTTGTGCAGACACATTTTTAGAAGAGGACACTGTATTTAATTAGTCCTCTTTGTAGGTGGGGAACTCAGCCTGGAAGAACTCTATAAGAGGTATTTTTTTGCAACAAATTATTTCAGCAGTAGCTGTACTGTAAGATCTGTGTTCACTTCCCAAAGCTGTGTCACCAATATCTGCCCTAGGACAACATCCAGCTCTGTAGAGCCTTTCCTTCTGCCCTGGTTTCCATATGCATGAGTTGGAAAGGAGCATGCATGCACTTTAGCAAGGTTCTTCAATCTGGACAGTTTGGAACTGGCTATAAGATTTTCTGCAGACAAAACCTCTGTCTTTGAAGTACTGGGCACACATGAATTTGTGTCTTCTTGTAGATTTTGGTCTTGATGTGATAATACAGGGGGGGAAAAAAACCTAATCTTTTTTGGTTTTCTTTTTTTTCCTGAGCCAGCAATATGTTTGTTTTTTTTTTCCTGAGCCTGCAAATTAAAAAATAAATTAATGTAAAGAAACTTTTTGGCAACTTACGGTTCTTATGTAAGTGAACAAAATCCTTTCCATCTTGTGTATCATCTCCACTTTTGCCATCTAACTGAATTTAAAATGCTTGAATTCTAGTAACATCAGTACAAACAACAGAGTACAGGCTCATCCATTCAATCATGTTTTACATCAGAAGGTAAGTATTTAAAACAAAAATATCAAAATAACCTGTCTAGAACATGAATAAGTGCTCTGTTACATGTTTTAACAATACTAGCAGTGTATAATGGAAAGCTGATCACACGTTCCTTCTTTGCTTGTGTCCTTCATGCACTATGTATAGTAGAAGAACATTTTAGTTTTGTTCACTCCTGAAAACTTCTCATGGAAACAAATTATTAAAATTAATGAAGACATTTTGAATTTTGTAAAACATATTTAGGATTACCAAATACATTTCTGGCCTTCTGAAATCTATACAAGCAAAAACCCCAAAATGCTTCAGATCTAACAAATATGCAGGTTTATTAGAGCAAGTTTCCATGTTTTTAACTTGCAATGGTTTCACAATATTTTGTTTCCTTCTGTTTCTATTAGGGCACCCTCATGATAACCTAAGGCAGCTTTTAAAAAATATCTCCACAGATGAACAATTAAAAAATATTGGCCGTATCTTCCAACATTACAATTACATGAAAAATTCAATATTTATTTTAAAAAAAAGTCTGGAAAGCAAATATTGATAAATTGTGTTGTCATTTTAATTACAGAATCTATAGAACACTCACAGGGGAAATTTATGCTGACAAGCCCCAAGTGTAAGCCTAGATTTTGTAACGTATTTGAAAAAAACCTAAATTTATACTTTGGGTCTGTTTGCTTTAATACATATACTGGTCATTACCCAGCATTATTCTACATACATCTTTTCATTATCTTTTCTGTTTGAATGTAAAGTGTAATAGAAAAACAATTCAATTATGCAAACATGAAAATTCTGTTAGTACAGCTAATTGCTTTTTAATACAGATTTCATGTACAAAGAAAGTAGTAGCAAAAACAGAAAACTAAGCAAAGGATAGCGTACTTAATTAGAAACACTTGCAATTTCAGTAGCTGTGAATTACCTACTTGCAAAATAGACACAGTACACATAATGTGCACAAATACACACACAACATCACTGCATGCATTTTTTTGGACTAAAATATAACTTCAGGTTCACAAACCTTCGTCCAGAGCTGGTGAGATCTGTAGTCACATTTGTATATTAAAGGTGGTCAAAAAGATAGTCTGTTAAATATAAACCGTTCCACCACACTGTCCTCTGGGTTCTAGTGCTTCGAACAACTGCAAACACAATGAAAGAAGAGAATGGAGCCAAGATTTTCTTTAGTGGCAAAAATCCATTTCTTTTAGGTATAATATTCCCTATTCTTTGCCCAAAATAGTCAATGCGGAGTTTCTGGAGTGGTTTAATATGATATTATTCTGCATCTAACGCTATTAATTTCTGCTACCATTATTGGGGCAAGCACGGGCACCATCCTCAGTGAAAGCCATTGGGGCAAGCACGGGCACCATCCTCAGTGAAAGCCACGTGCAGTGTCCTCAAGCAATTAGAAAAGCAGTTTGTTAGGTTTTGATGGAAAAGTAAGAAACCTGATGCTGAGTTTCCTACTTGAGTGCACGTTATGCAGCCACGCTTGTGTCCCACTGCTCCAGCAGCCAGCTGGGACTGTGTCAGCAGTCCTGCAGGGGGCCAGGGGAACACCTGGATTTCAGGATCCAGCAAGCTCAGGAAAACAGAGCAGACAGGTAGCTGTACCTCTCAAAGAGATTCTCAAGACTTAAAAACTCAGCAAAACTTACTAAGGGAGCTTCAAAACCCAACCTCAAAATAAGAGACAGGCTCCAAGGAAAGATGTAATAGGATTATTTACCATATAAATGAACTGCAGTCAACTCAGCATGCGTTGTATTGAAAACAAGCACACCTTGAATGCTTTGTAATTAGCAAATATGTTGTGATAACTTTTTATTGCAGTTTACTGACAATTTTTAAGACTATATTGTCATGAGCTGGCAATAAAAATAATAACAGAAAAAGACAAGCCAACAACATTGACAATTCTTCGTATGTTCCCAGAAGACCTGTATGTTTGATTCTCAGATCTGTGTCTTGAAATATGCTGGTTCTACAGCTCTTACCAAATGACTACACTCTCCTGAACTCATGAGGCTATTTGCTTGACAACCAAGCAATGTGGCTTGATCCTAGATGTCTTAGTGAATTAAAAAAAGAAAAGATAGCATTCCTACCCATAAAGCAAGTGGTTCTGATATTCATTACGAGTTTTTTTGGTCTAACTGTTTGTAATGGTGCTGAGCTAGTCATAGCGTATCATACTTACTTATCAATATATTTTTTAAGTTAGTTTAAAAAAATGAAAGTAGCTGCAACGACACGCACACACACAAACATACACAAATAAGCTGTATAACTTCCATCAACATGAAGGGAAGAGGAAATGTCACCTTAAAAATGAAACCCCACAACACACATACAGACATCAACAGCACTAAAAGATTTGCCTTCACAAGGGCTGTTAAATTTCAGTGTCTGAGAACTGCTAGACCTTTACAAAATGAAGCGTCATGAGCAACTGAGTTCCAACAACTCAGAGTCTGTCTAACCACGTTCCTTATCTGGACAGCCAAGACTTTTTCCCAACTCTTTCTTTTAATGTTTAAGACTAACTGTAATCTTGCTCATATCGTCTTCTTTCCCCATGACTTCATCAGACAATCATGAAAAGTTTTATGCATTAACACTAGAGAGTGGAGTTACCCCAATACATGACAACTCCATTATTTTTACTGTTTTAAACAGCAAGCAAACAATGCACTTTGTATTTTAGAAACAGACAAAAAATTAAAATAAATTCTATTTAAAAAAATAATTTCTTTTATTGTTGCCACACCTTCCTGATCAGTTGCCCAAATCCTAAATAACTTTCAGAAAATAATTTACACACTGCAGCATAGCTTATCAAGCAAGGTGGCACTTTTTGTCTCATGGCCATCTTAGTCGTTCCTTGGTACCATGATGGTGCCCTGGACTGGCATAAAGTGCCATGACATAACCTTCCCAAACACTGTGAGGGGACTGCAAGCCCTGCCTGCCCTGAGGCCTGTCTCATGTTGGAATGGGGATGAAGCTGGTTGATTTGGAGTGAGGTATCTCTCTCCAGGTGTTTAGGCTGTGGGTTGGGCTTCTGTTGTTGGTGAAAGAAGTCTGTCGCCTGCTATTGCTGTTTGAATCTTCTTTACTCAGTGTTTGCTTTATTTTTTGGCAGCAAGGGAAGCTCTGTATGCAGTCTTGGAGGAGGTGCCCACTGAAGAACATGTAGATCCAGGGGTTACAGCAACTGTTCAGGCTGGCCAGCAGAGCCGTAACAGTAGTCGCAGTGTTTTCAGAATCTGGGGAGGGGGAGAGAAAGCTATTTAATCATCAAAAGAACATTTGCACCATTCAGTCAATTGCTTCATTAACCACTGGATTTATTTTCCTGAATATTCGAGTTCTAAATGTTGAGCTGCAGCATTTGAAATGAATAATGAGAACATAATCAGTAAAGGTCTTATTTATGTAAGGCTGCCATTGAAGTCAATGGGAATTTCTCTGAACAGACTTCAAAAAGCTGTGACAGAATAAGTTACGGGGTAATCCATCCAAAATAATGATTTAGTCACATTTCCACTGATGTGTATCCATGTGTTGATAAGCCCCTGCTTTAAATACTGAAAAGTTTTTATCCAGACCCTGGGAGACAATGGTAAATTTCCCACTGCTTTCAATAACAGTGTATTTTGCTGCATATATTTGCATGCTGAAAAGTATTAAATCCTCAACTAACTACTGGATTGTCCATCAAATCTGGATTTTGGAGGTTGAACAAATTTCACTTTAGGGAAAGATGGAACTTAGCACTATGGCATGGAAAAGCTATGGTGTTCTACCTTTAAAAACTAGTTAATAATTAGATCAAATACTCCAAATATGTATTTAGTCTAATCAATTATTAGTGACTTTTCTTTGTAAATATGGAATCTTCAAAGGAGTATAATTACTGTGTTATGCAATTCCATAGATTTAATGAATCTCTTCGAACAAACCTATGAAATACCCATCTGTTCAATTAGATTTAATTTCCTTTGAAGCAAAAAAACCCATCTATTTGTTTACTGCAAGCCTTTATTTCTTTATAGAGACCTGCATTTAGTCTCCTATTAGAGGCAATCTACGCTCTCACTACAGTAAGTGATAATTTGGGGATATTTTAAAAAATCAAGAAATTATGGATTGCAACATTTTCATTTGCTGCTCTCTCATTATGAGGAAACAGAATATATGTCACTGTGCTGTCTGTCATTACCTATGTGATAGCTTTTAAACTCACCCATTTTTTTCAGCCGTATTTAACAGTGGGACAGGTATCTCCAAAGTCTAAACTAACACTGATTCATGAAAACCGGTGACTTGACTAAAGGAGCTACTCAGAGGTGGCTGCCTTGCTGAGAGGAAGGGTTCAGGGTGCGCTCAACCCTATCATTAGATAGCAGATACAGGAAAGAAGACGTAATAAGTTCTCTCTTCATGTAACTGCTCCGACATGTATGTGTGCATGCTTCACAACAATACTAAACATTTCTAAAGTTTTCTTATCGGCAGCTTCAAACGGACGAAAATGTTGCTGGTTCGAATTACGGCAGCAAATATTCCGGTTACCGTCCGCTCGTTTTGCTCGGGATGAGGAGGTCGCGGCTGCTGCTCCTCTTCGGAGGCGCAGCTGCCGCCAGCAGCCGCTCCGGCTGCTCCCGGGACGGGCCGACCCGAGCGCCGCAGCCGCCGCCGCTCCCGGGGCCACCAGGTCCGGGACTAGGAGCGGTGCCGGCGGGGCGGCCCCGAGGGCGGCGGCTGCCCAGGGTTGTCTCTCCTCCCTGCACAAGGGCGCTCAGCCGCTATTCCCCGGCGGGAGAGGGACCCGTCCGGGGCCGGGAGGGCGCGCCTCGGTCCCGCTCTCCGCTTCCGCGCCCCGTTTCCCCCACGCTCGGCTCAGCGCTGCGCAGCGCCCCGGGACAGCCGGCTGCGCCCCCGATGCGTGCGGGGCGGCTGCTGGGGACAAGCGGCGGCGTCACCTACCGACCCAGGGGAAGCGCTGGTCCCAGACGGACCACATCTGGATGGTGAAGAAAGGCGCCCAGCAAACGACGTACACCGAGACGATGACGAAGGTCATCTTGACGGTGCGGATCTTGGCTCGGGAGATGGTTTTGACGTTGCTGACACAAGGGGCGAGCAGCAGCCCCCGTCGCGGGCCGCCAGCACCACCTGCCCGCCGCCCGCCACCCGCTGCTGCCGCGTCCCCCGCGCGCGTCTTGCCCCGGACGTTGCGCCAGATGCGGTAGCAGATGAAGCCGTAGCAGATAATGAGGATGAGGACAGGCGCGATGAAGATGCCGGCGGTGATCCAAGTGATGTAGGCGCGGGGCCCCCAGGGCATGATGAAGTGCGCCCAGCAGTCGTAGACCTGCGAGCCGCGCTCCACTTCGCTGAGGGAGAAGATGAAGTACTGCGGGGTGCTGAGCAGCAGGCTGAGCGCCCAGGCCGCCGCGATCATCCCGTACGAGCGCTTGGTGGGCTGCTGCAGCGTCTTCAGCGGGTGGCAGACGGCGATGTAGCGGTCGGCGGTCATGGCCACCAGCATGTACGCCGAGGCGAACATGCCGAAGACCTGCAGGTGCTTGACGACGCGGCAGAGCCCGTCGGGGCCGTGGAAGCGGTGGGTCACCTCCCAGCAGAGCTGGGGCAGCACCTGGAAGAAGGCCACCACCAGGTCGGCCAGGCTGAGGTGGCGGATGAAGAGGTGCATGCGGGACGCCTTGCGGGGCGTGCGCCGCAGGGCCAGCAGCACGCTGCCGTTCCCCACCACCGCCACGGCGAAGGTGACGGCCAGCACCGCGATCTCCAGCTTCGCTAGCTCCTCGTCCCGCCCGAAGGGGTCCCAGCCGCCCAGGCTGCCGTTCGGCGACCCCGACCACGCCTCGGGACTGGGGCTGCTGCCGCCGCCGCCGGGCTCCGCCGCCCGCCACCGGCTGCCATTCCCAGGCGAGGGCACAGCCCGGGGGGAGCCGGCACCGCCGGCGAGGCGCATGGAGGGGGCTGCGCGGTGGGGTCCGGCCCGACCCCCGCACGTCCGCTCGCTCGCCTTTCCCGCTCCGGTGGCCCGGAGCGCCGGGCCAGGTGCCTTTATCCCCCCTGCCGCGGGAGGCGAGGCGAGGCGAGAGGGAGCTCCCGCGCCAGTGGCTGCCCAGCGCCTGACGCCAGCCCCCTCCTTCCCCCGGCAGCTGCCGCCCGCTCGCTCGCCGCGGGACCGGGGCCGCCCCGCCCCGAAAGCGCTGCGCCGAGGGGCAGCGGGGATCGACACCCCTTCCGGCCCCGCGGAGCCGCGCGGGGTGCGGCAGCGGGAAGGGCTGGTCGGGCCGGAACAAATGGAGGTCTGTCAGCATCAGCCTGCACACCCCGGTCTGGCTTCTAGCTAAGGCAAAGTGAGTCGTCGGTAAGAGGTGCTGGTTTGGTCCTGAGAGAGCCCGCCTGGGCCTTTGGCATTTCACTGTCATGCTGGGATCAACCTCAGCGAAGTAAATTATTACAAAAAATAGCGCAGTTTCAAAGCAACCTAATGTTTCTGAAAGTTTCAGGACTTCATCTCGGACAATAAATATCATCCAGGCCCTAGCATAGGTCTAAACCACACGTTTCTGCAAGTACAAGCAAAATCTCCCCATTCACTGGAGACTTTCTGGCAGTGGGCCATTAAAATTCTGGTTTTAAACGTGGTTTAGATGAAGAATTTTCCTGCTCTTGGTAGAATGAATGGACTTGGTGAAAATTTTGGTCCCATTCTCACGAGTGTGGGTTATGTCCTGATTTCACTGGAACCTGAATTTGACCTTTCATTTAGAAACTCCTTCCTTCAGCCACACAAAAACGCATAAGATCAAAACAAAGAAATACTGTCTTAGCTACCAGCCTTACTTTGTTTTTAATAAAACTCCCTAGGTCTCCTCATAGCTGAATGCAGTTAAATTCAGTTACAAAAAATAGGTGGCTTTACAGGGAGAAGAAAAATTACGAAAGGATGAAAGATTAAATCTTACTCCTTTAATCGAAAATATATTTCTAAAATTTTTGACTCCAGAAGAGTTTTAAAGTTTTAAATACAAGATGATAGGCATCTGAACATGTTAATATTGTGCAAAGCTTTATCCCAGGCTTTTTGCCACTTTCTGGGCTTGTTAGCCTCTGAGGGGTTATGTGCACCCACCTGTCTGTCATTACCCTTCCTTTGCTTGGGAATGGCTGGCAGGAGTTTTGGAGGACACCTGCTCCTACAGGGCAAATAGTCGTCATGAGCTTTCCAATTAAAAGCTGCAAACCCTCCCAAAATCTGGAAATACAGACAATAAATGTGGCTATCCTAAGTTTCTAGCAAACTTATTTCTTTAAATATGCCTGTGTTCCAAAACCTGATTTTTATGAACAGTTCAGAACATTATTCACAGCTTAGTTCCTATTTATTTTATTAGACCTGGGAAACTGGCGAGTGTGACTGCAGGTTTCAGGTCAAATAGAGAGGGGAAATTAAAGCTGCATATCACAAATCTCACAAGACCGCACCTCTACCAAGGCTCCTTTCACGTTCCTTGCCTGTCTCTCTGACGTGCTTTACAGGAGTTGAATGTTACATAAATGAACAGTGTTACTCAGGAAACTCTGCTAACAGATTTTCTGCTGTGCAAACTATGCGAGGACCATAAAGCTCTATTCACTGCTGAGTATGTCATCCATTAACAGAAGAGATGATATTCAGGTTTGACAGAGATATATTTTTAGCAGCCAGACAATATGATAAGCATGGTTGTATTAGTTCAGGGTATGGAGAATTTGTCAAGCCCACATCAACTCTGAAATACTCCTTTTCCAACCCATACTTTGTTCCTCTGAATGGTGTTTATAGGAATGTTTACAGAGCAAAGGGCTGGAAAGTTGCCTGAATACAATTGCACAAGGCTGTACCTAGTGATTACATGCAATGTTAAGCATGATACTGATAATAATTGTTACTGTGTTTTACTCCATCAGACAGAGATTATCTAGGGCTAGTCTTGATGTATTTTTTTGTTTCATTCCCCAAATTAGTCAATATTGATATTTTTATAGATAGCATACCTAATGAGGCTGTTGCAAATTCCTTTGTTTCAACAAACCTAGGTAAGTCAGTAGAGAGTTTTATTTATATCTAGTAGTTAAAAAATACCCTCCAGACAAATTCAGGACACCTAAGGTTTCTATACTAGTTTAATCAGCATTTAGTCTGATCTTGTTTGCTTAATTCTAAGAGTATTGGTGTTCTTCGAATTAATCAGTACTTGTAGAATATCCTTCCAAAGAGAAAAATTGCCACTGGGAAGGCTGATAGAGGAAATTAACATTTTTGCCCTGTGATTCACCTGGTGTTCAGCTTGGAGCTGAATTCTTAGTAAAGAAAATTGAGACTGCTGTTACAAGAAACCTTTATTTGTTCTCACTAGGCACACAGCTTTCTACAAAACTAAGAATGGCATGGGTTTCTACCGTGTTCCCTTCTGCCCTACAGGTTTCTGTAAAAGAGCTTGAAGGTTGACAGATATCTTTCTGAATGTTGAATTCATTGAAGACTGAATGGCTTCTGTAAAGTACTCAAAAACCTAACTGGAACATGAGCTGGTGTGTTGCCAAATGCAGCTGTTTTCCATTCATTCCTTGCTGTTGTGGTGGTGGCTTTACCTGCAGACTTAGCCTCTTCCTCCGTGGAAAAAGAAAGGCTCTGATTAAGTCAAAGGCTCAAGATTTTAATCCTGGGAAATTGATGATGATTTGTATTCTGCAAGAAATTTTAAATGGAAGATGGGGGGGGGCTTTCAGCATAATCTTCAGGAAAACTGGTAGTTTGGAATTGTAGCTACTCATAGTCAAAGTATGGTTGTCTGCCAGGTTTTGTGAAGAGTTGCTCTAGCAATCAGAGCTGCAAAAATCAAGGAAAAATCAAGGTAAAAAGCAAAAATAATCAAGCTTTTAAAATAAATTCCTCATGAAGGATAAGGGTTAAAGCACTGCCAAAAAAAGAGGTCTGTTTATTTGTAGAGGATTTTAACAAGATGCCTTGTTAAAAAGCACATAAAACATTATGTAGATATGAACAGCTGTCTTCTGCAATCTGTCTCCAAGTTCAAAGTATCTGCAATGCTCCCTTTGACTGATACTGTTTAGTAAATAAGGATGAGTTTTATAGGCCTTCCCAGAGAACCACAAGACGCTGCAGATCCCAACCTTTAAATTCAGAGCTATGGGAACCGAGCATGGGAAAAAGCCCATGTGCTGACTGAGGGAATACTAAAAGCTGGGGTCACCAGGGAGCCAAGCAGACACACCTTTCATTTGCCATCTCTGTAAAGGAAATGTCACCTGAAAGCAGGTGGGAGCACTTAAAGCCCACAAAGACTCCTGAAAAAATGCCTTTTTGGCCCTCTATTGGTCTAGCTTTTGGGCTACCAGAGCAAAACCAAGTAAAGAATTGTCCCAAACTGCCTTCAAAATAGATTACAAGTCTGAATTTAGGATTCTGAAAAGGCTGTAGTACAAGACCAAGAGGCAAGTGAGACTAAGGGCAAACTCCTACTCTGGAAAACACAAAATTAAGGAAGCATCATGTAAGAGACAGCAGTTCAAGATTAGCCCTCAATATTCAGTTTGCAAAAGCCAAGTTCTGTATCTGGAAATGTCTATAAGTGGCCAGGAAACAAAGAGCTTTAAGGTTATGCCCCAAGAGTTCCTTTGCTTGTTAACTGAAAGCATATTGAGATTCTGGTATTTGTTTACACAGGGAGTCACGTCTGGCCATCCCTGTCATACTGCACTTCTTTTCGTGATGGCGTGTTGTGGTTTAACCACAGTCAGCAGCTGAGCACTGACAGCTGCTCGCTCAGTCCTCCCCAGTGGGATGGGGAAGAGAATCAGAAGGGTAAAAGTGGGCAAACACATGGGTTGAAATAAAGACAGTGTAATAGGTAAAGCAAAAGCTTTGCACACAAGCAAAGCAAAACAAGGAATTGATTCACCACTTCTCATGGGCAGCCAGGTGTTCAGCCATGTCCCGGGAAACAGAGCTCCATCACGCATAGTGGTGACTTGTGAAGACAAATGCCATCACTCTGAACATCCTGCCCTTTCTCCTTCTTTCCCCAGCCTTATATGTTGAGCATGAAATCACATGATGTGGGATATCCCTGGGGTCAGTTGGGGGCAGCTGTCTCAGCTGTACTCCCACCCGGCTTGTTATGCACCCCCAGCCTGCTCACTGGTGGGCTGTCCTGAGAAGCAGAAAAGGCCTCAGCTCTGTGTAAGCGCTGCTCAGCAGTAACAAAAACATCCCTGTTATCAACAATGTTTCCAGCACGAATCTAAAACACAGGCACATACACGCTACTGTGGAGAAAATTAACTCTATCCCAGCCAAAACCAGAGCATGGAGGTTGACTGTGGTACTCCGGTAGTATTGCAGAGGAACCTGTGCAGTTAGTTACATGTCACCAGAAGAGGCACCATGATGCCCTTTCCCTTTTGCCTCTTTCCTTGCATCCTTTGTTGACCTGGTTGATAGAAATCAGGGCCTTCAGGATGCAGAGTTCAATCATTCCCCTGAAGAAATGTTAACACAGCAGCTTGTCTGGATTTCAAGGCAGTGAAGGAAATGGGCATTTGAAGGCTTAACCGGCCTTTGTGTGTTTATAACCTTGTGGAAGGAACATACCAAAACAACATGGTGAAAGCTCCTGCCTTTTGCCATTGAATCATGTTGATCAGATTTTCAACATATCCAACATATCGAGACAGTTTAACTAGAGCCTCAGCGAGTGGCTCTCTCATTAAATATGAAGGATTAAAGTCATTAATCCATAAATCCACAGAATCATTCAATGTTGTCATTAGTAGAATAAGAAAAACGTAGAATTGAGCTTCCACACATTATACCTACCTGGTGAAATTGTGTAATCTCAGACTTTCCAGACCTGAAAGAGACTTAATATGCATTTTGCACTTCTACAGATACTGCTTCAGAGTTTTTGCTTTAAGCACATAATCCGTAGTTTTACCTCTCAGTTCTCTTATTTCAGATATGTAAAAGGTTCTTTTTTCCTTGAACCATTTTCTAAATTACTCCTATCTAGAATTTCATTCCATATGTAACCTGCTGTGGTGGGTTGATGCTGGCTGGATGTCAAGTGTCCACCAAAGCCATTCTATCATTTCCTTCCTCAGCTGGACAACAGACAGAAAAATATAAGGAAAAGTGGTGGGTCAAGATAAGGACAGGGAGAGATCACTCACCTGTTACCATCACAGGCAACACAGACTTAACTTGAGGAAATTTAATTTATTACCATTCAGATCAGAGCAGGATAATGAGAAATAAATCCAAACCTTAAAAACATCTTCCCCCCACCCCTCCCTTCTTCTCAGGTTTAACTTCACCATAGAATTCTCTGCCTCCTCCCCACCCGAGGCACAGGGGGATGGGGAATGAGGGCTGCAGTCAGTTCATCACACACCTCTGCTGCTCCTTCCTCCTTGAGGGCATGACTCCTCACACTCTTCCCCTGCTCCAGTGTGTGGTCACTCCCATGGGAGACAGTTCTCCATAAGCTCCTCCAATGTTAGTCCTTCCCACAGGCTGCAGTTCAGGAATTATTCCAGTGTAGCTCCCTTTACATGGTATGCAGTTCTTCAGGAATAGAGTGCTCCAGCATGGGTCCCTCTTGGGGTCACAAGCCCTGCCAGCAAACCTGCTCCAGCATGGGCTTCCCACAGATTCACAAGATCCACCAGCCGTTCACTGCTCTGGAGTGGGGTTTTCCACAGGCTGCAGGTGGATCTCTGCTCCATCATGGACCTCCATGGGCTGCAGGAGGACAGCCTGTTTCACCACAGCCTTCACCACGGGCTGCAGGGAAATTTCAGCTCCAGCACTTGGAGCACCTCCTTCCCCACTGACCTTGGTGTCTGCAGATTTTTTTTTCACGTATTCTCAGTCCCGTATCTAGCTGCTGTTCCAGTGGGGCTTTTCCCCACTTCTTAATGCATTATCCCAGAGGCACTACCAACAGTTGCTGGTTGGCTCGGCCTTGGCCAGCAGCAGGTCTGTTTTGGAACCACCTGGCACTGGCTCTGCTGGACACAGGGAAGCTTCTGGCAGCTTCTCAGAGAGGCTGTACCTCCCATCCCTCCTTACCGGAACAGTCGCACAAACCCAATACACCTGCTGTTTCTATCACTGTGTTAACACCTACCTTCTATATGCCTTTTAACAAACCTTGATTTATCTAAGGGCAATTTAATAATGATTCTTGCATTCTCTCCTAGTTAACATATGCTAAGCCAAGCCAAAGGAAAATACTTCATAAAGTTTGGTGGCAAAAGTAATCAGTATAAACAAACTGAAATGAAGTTTAAGGGTTATTTCTGTGATATCTTCTCAGAAAGTACCTGACATAGTGAGATGCAACTCTCTTAACAAAATATTATAGTACTAATAAAAGTTCTGTTCAGGCATTTAAAGTAGTAGGAAGGTATACATGCATGACAATTTTTCTGAGGGATTTAACTGCAACTGACAATGGCACTATCAACTGATTCTAGGAAATGGTGAATTTGTGTAAAACCTAGTCATTGTACAAAACTGCTTTATTTATCCCAGAACTATGCCAAGAATTAAAAGCATATTGTGTTTGAAAACACATTGGCAGAGCATTACTGCTTCATAATTCTAATTGAAAGACAAAACCACCTAACATTTATGGAATAAAGGTAATAAGGCTTCTGTTTATTACAAAATGTATTTTAGTAGCTATCATTAGGAAACATGTCCTAAAACAGTTTAAAATTAATTGGTTTTGAAACTGTATGTATGGCATTTTTCTCATGGTGATCATTTTGAAGAGCCTGCTGATATGCAATAGTGGTGGTTGATGCAGAATACTGATGCAGTCATTATGTAATGAAAACACCTCTCAAATAATTTGTACTGAAAATACTGTGGCAGCTGCATTCTCACCAGCTTGGTGGTTCAGGGTGCTATCATCACAGTTATTTTCCCACTGCATTCCTGAGAAATAGGGTCCAGTTTTTATCAGGCTGGGAAAGGTAAAAGTGCCAGCTAGTCTTATGGATTGCTTATACACTTTATTTTTTCCAGTTTCTGCAGGACTATCCTCCATGAGACTGTTCACTCCATATGAAGCCCAATTCTCTTTAAAAGAAAACTGGCTAAAAATATTTTAATCAAAATACTTTTTCATTCAAATGCCAATTTAAGGATATTGAAGGCTGCAGATACATTGCTCTCTTTTACCTGAGCTGTGGCCTACAACGTGTTCAACATGAAGAAGAAACAAAGAGCATATTCCCTACCTATTTCCTGTGTGTCTTCTCTTACCACATTTCCTGTCCCTCTCTGAGCCAGCAACAAGCGGGCAGTGCTGACAGCACAAGCTCTTATCTGTTCAGGCCTCTCCAGAGAGAAAACAAAATAAATGATGGTATTGAGGAAGGCAGAGAAGAATCAGACATTGACAGTCAGAGAAAAGAAAGCTGAAACACAGGTCAGGGAGGTAGGCTGGTTTTGGAGCTGTCTGTAGGGTAACATGTGAGCGTGTGAAAGGAGAATCCAAACAGTGTGATGAGCAGCAGCTCTGTGTCTGAGGCACGGCCAAGAGATGCCCTGATGCCTCATCCTTTGTTTCACACACTGATGAGGTAGATTTGGGTTTGAAGAAGACCAACAGAAGAAAGGAAAAAAAGAGGGGATGATCAATTATATTTAGATGGTGCATGGAGTATCTCAGCTGCTGATTTCATTGTGGGTTTTCTTGGTTTTTTTAAACACGTGTGGGTACAGACTGATAGTTAGCAGCCCTAGATCAAATATGGCCTGACTTTTGTGTAGGTATCCAAGTTGCTGTTGCATAAATTGTATCATGGCAAGTACTTAGGAGGGAGAACTTAGTGATAATAATTACTGCAGCTTCAGGGCCCCTTGAGGTATTCTTGCTTTATACTTTAACCTAGTACTGCTTATAATTTTCACTCCAAAAAATTTCTCTACCTGGCGGTTCTAAGCAGACTCTCTTTGCACTTCCCTTATCATCATATTTAGCAGCTCTACCTCATATGACATTTTACTTGTTCTTTTTATGACCAGAGGAAAATTTGTATGCTTCTAAGATAAAGAAGCATAATAAAGCAATAAATTTTAAGGGATAGGAGGTACTAACAACCTGGCTAGCATGACATGAGAGGAAAAGCATTTCCATGAGATATAGCCAAGCTATAAGCCAAAGTATATAATTTTATATCTAGTGAATAAACATTTTTAATGGTTTCTGGGTAAGTTTTGCCATTACATTGCTTATGCTTGATTTGCCAATAGCAGGATTAGTAAACCATGTGAAATGACTTTTTTTGGACCGGAAAAAATAGATTTTATATTTTAATTTTCTGTCAGCTCTACAGGGAAGAACAGAGGTGTTTTCAGTAGAGTAGCTATATCCAGATCACACTCAGAGCAGAGGAGTAAAGCAAATTTGGAACAGAATTCTACAGCTAGAATCCAGTACATAGGGTTTTTCTGAAACTTTCTTAGACTTCTAAGAGTGTTTATACATGAACCTTTTCAAAAGGAAAGAAGAGAAAGATTTTCCTTGCATTTCTCCAAAACTAAAAATGAAATCTTCATAGAACTGATTGTTATGGAAGCTTTCCATTAGTGGTTGCTTCCAGTGGTGTTTCCTGAATGCCTGTATCATTGACTGAAAAGTAAATGGCACTATTTCATACTGCTTGTGATTTTCTTTCAATCTTTTCTAACTGGTATGGAAAACACTGTGTTGCGTATTTCATCTAGGGAAGCCATGGGAATTGCCAGGAGAACATGCGTAAGGAAGGATGTAGTACATGTACAAATACAGCAGCAACATCCAGAAAAAGTTTTCAAACTTTGCACTAGTTAATTTAATGGCATTACAACCACAGGAATGGCAGTAAAATACGTGATCCAAAGCTGCATTTGTGCTTGAATTCTTAGGTAGTTCAGACCTTGAATAAATTGGATATGCTGTATGAAAGTAAGTTCTTCAACATTATGGACTTTGTATTTAAATTGGCTGCTGTTGATGGATTTCAGTCCTTCCAGTCCCCTGTCTACAATGTAGCAAGAAAGCCTTATAATACATTTTTAACACCTATGCCACTACTTGCAAGAATCGTGATTTTCTCGAAGTTCTTTCACCTTCCACAGGTGGAAGGTGAGAAAGAATTAATTCATCATTATCTTATTATCTCAAGTGAGTTCTAGGAAATGCTTGTCCCTGTTTTGAACAAGGCAACTTCCTTCTTCTGTTTCTGTCACTGTCACCACCACCAGTATGAGAGGAGATCCAGTTAAAGAGAGATGACCTGATCTACCCCAGAAGGCTGAGTTTGTTGTTTGGGGGGACAAGTGTATCCCTACAATTGCCACAGAGCACACTATTCATCACTTGCCTATTGCTAGAAAAGTAATTAAACTCTCTATTAAATAAAGTAGTATTTTTGATTAATATTTCAATGTATTTCGGGATAATATTCATGTTGATTTGTACTAATGTTATTTATTAATTCCTTGAAGTCATTAAGATGAGTAGATGAGATTAACTGCCATTTTCAGTTCCTGAACAGTGCAATGTCTTCAGTCCTTGTAGGGATACAGTTGCTGCTGGAGTGTGACTTCACATAGAGCCCTATTAATAGAGCCTCCCTTTCAGCTACTTCATTATCACCTTGTGCATTACAAACATTTCCAAGCTATGGAATTGGAAAATACCTTACCAACGGGAATCAGAAGATTGTACAGAAGTCTGCTCAGGCCCACTCCTTAGGAGAAGTATCAATATAAGCTTTCCAATCCCAAAACATTGTGAGAAGAAAAGTTATAGAGACTCCAGAGCTAACAACTTCTCCTCTCTACTCAACAGGTTTCTACAAGGAAGGCAGGAAAATAAGAGAGGACAACTACAGAGCATCGAGATGAGCCAGACACCTAAGATGGCACTATTTCTTCACATCAGAGGCATCAGTTAGACTGCAACTTCCCAGATGAATTTGCCAAAACAGAGTACAGCTTTCAGGTTAAAGAACTCCCTTTTATAGCTGTAGTGTGATGTTAAAAGTGCCACTTAATAATTTAAATACGAACAGCAAAACTCATTAACAAACTTATATCTTGAAAGCTGGCATGAACTAGCCTCAGTAGAAATTCTTAGCAACCATTAGTTTGCTGAAGAACACATTTTTAATGCGTCCTTTGGAGTGACTGCTTCACACAGTTCCATACATGCTTTGGGGAATAGTGGTTATAACTAACAAATTAACAGATGTGCCTGGACAGGTATTCAGAGGGGTCATTAAGATTTGGCCTGCTCTTTCTTGCTTCTCTGGATGATGATGATGATGCATGTGCTTGAATAGAATTACTCTGCACTACATTAAAACATCCTTACCTGCCTGACAACCATAATAAAATTCCTATTAAAATCAGCAGGGAAGAACTCTAGATAAATTCAGAAAATGCAGTAAGGACTGCTTAGTCTTCAAAAATTTTAGCTTCTTTGGTTGTACTGTAAACGTACTGTAGACAGAAAGCCTAATTAGTATTGGCTTGTAGATTAATTAACCAATACAGGCTTCCACAGCATCATTATGCACTTTGATTTTCACAGCTTTTAGTTCATCAGTATGCAAGAACTTTGATTTTAAAGTGCGTGATGCAAAAATGTTGCCTGATTGCTCTGCATGAAGAGGAAAGTTCTTTCACCCATTACCAGGTTCACCCAGAAAGCAAAAGCTTTTTTCTGAAAGGATTCAGTTTATCTGCAGAATGAGATATTTCTTCTGTAGTAGGAGGAAACCTAGATAAAAATTATGTTGGACTATACAGATCTCTTTAGACTTTCTGGAACCAAATGATAAGACAATTGCCAAGGAGCTGTTGTGCATATTGCACAGTACTGTGAAACAAGCAGGTACACAGCACAATAGGAAGAAACAGAATGGGATTTAATACAAGCTAAAGTCTTAGTGGCTTTGTTTCACTTCCATGAATGTAAATTGATTTTTTTCCTAAATGCATTGAGATCTATGGATACAGAAAGAACCTTGGTGTAACAGGTGACTGCACAAGATACAAAGCTAGGCAGACTCAGTTGTCCTGTGTGTGTGCTAAGATCTGCTAAGGAACATTGCAGATTTCCTTATGATACTGTGATCATATCCAAACGTTTTTTATGAGAACTTGAGGAAATTAATTTCCTCAAACAAAATTAATAAATGTTTAAAGCTGTTTAAAAAATGCATGCAGCATTTCCCCTTTGCTTGTTTTTCATAGATTTATTATCCTCCTGGGTTTGTAACAAAAAACAAACCCAAAAAACCCCGCTATACAAAGACATGGAGCAACTTGTATGTGCATTGCAGATGCCACAGGAGAGGCCTCCTGCAGAAGAGTACTTTGCAGAAGAATATGTGGAATAGACCAAGAGTTTTGAATTGTTATCTCTTGTTTATCATTTGTGCACTGAATCAAGACAGCAGTGGGGCAGGTGTCTAAATGCTCCCGTAGAACAGAAATGCTTTCCCAAGTTAGGAGCTCTGGTACTCAGCCCCTACATAAATGCTGTTTATTTTATAAACCAACACCATGCAGTAGCTAAGAAGCACTGTGGAGATGAAACACTTTTTTAGAGATGAAATCACTTACAGATGTGAACTATTTGCCAGAATGACCCATGCCTAACATTTTGGGGACTGAGACAAATTTAGAGGTATAATGTATTTTCTTATGTCTAATACATTAACTCAAATGTCACTTTTATAAGTAAGTGAAATCTGTCCTGCTTTTATTGTGCATTTTTCAGAATTCAAGCTTTGATTTAAAAATAAAAAACACGTAGACTTTGTAGGTATGAGAATATATCCTATTCAGACATGGGAGCTACCTTATAAGCTAAATCTGGAGGCAGTATATAACAGTGGATCTGAGAGAAGAGAATTTCTCTTTAAAGACTCGAAATCTGGAACCCATTTATGACTTCAAAAGGCAATATACTTGCATATACGTCTTTTACTAAGGGATAATCAGCTGTTTCTGTTGAAATTCATTTTAGGGAGAAGATAAACTGTACTGCAGCAGAGGAAAGGCAGAGGTGACAGCAGAAGAGACAAGCGACAGGAAAGAGGAGAAAAGGTGAATAGAAGAAATGAGGAAAGATCAAACTCCATTAAGAAAACATTGCCCATAATGAAGAAATGTCTGAAGTTTTGGCTGTAATGGTCAAAGGATAGAGGGGAGGTAAGATTTGTAGGTGATATCACTACTAATTATTTGTATCAGTTGCTTTAATGAATCTTTTTACCTTTGCCTACCAATATGGCCTCTGGTACTGACAGCCACCAAAGTTTTCTGTCAGAAAGTTTGGTTGTCTTGGGTTTTTGCTTATTTGCTTTTGTTTGTTGAAAGTATATTAAGGAAATATTTGCTCCTAATTTTTCAGGATTTCATGGAAAATGCTTTAATCTAAGCCCTTCAAACATTTCATTTTCCTGTGAAAAACTTAACATTGCTTGCAGGAGAAAACATAATTGAAAATTAAAATTCTTTTTTGCTGAGTGATTTTAAGATGTATAATATTACATTGAACATGACAGTATTTTTCAAGCAAAAAGATTAAAATAAGAACTACTAACTTCACTGAATGAATGGAACTATTTTCTACCTTAAAGAACTGGCCTGGCTCACAACCACCTCTCTTCTTACTGCCTAACTGCTGAACTAATTTATAATGATTTCCTGCCACTACCTCAGAAGAGAAACATTTATGGAGTAAGGGGAATCACTAAACGTACCCTGAGTCCTAGGATAGGGATCCCGCTGGCAGGAGCTATACTGCAGCTTTATGAAGTCTCCTGCAGTAAATGCAGCAGATGAAGTAACACCTGCTGAAGAGTATTTCAAAGAGTGACCAGATATGCCTCTAAGATGCTGTCCCCACTGAGCACAGGGGACAAACTCAGATGGATGCACTGATCTCCCGTCAAGACTGAATCCATCAGGCACCCCTACTTTGCTCAGGGTTACCCCAAAAGTAGGAGGTTACTTAGCATCACTTCTCCAGTTGAGGAAGGGGATATTCTATGCCCCAGACATCCTCCAAAGCTACTGAGGGTCAGAGTCAGCTTTATCTGGACATTGTGGAACTTCTGAAGCCCTGGCATTTCAGAGAGGGAATGTCTACATGCCATTCATCATCCAAAAGAAAGAGGTGGTACCCTCTGGATGATGTGGTAGGTTCATAGTCTAGGGAAGACAAGACTCAAAAGTGGGTTACCCTGAACAACTCAGTTGAAACTTTTATGCAGAGGCCACACAAAATTATTTGTGGCAGAGCCTTTGAGGCAGGACAAGTTGCAGAGGAGGCTGCAGTAGTAATTAGGGGGTACAATGAAGGAATGTCAGAGGCGCAGAACTCAAAGGATCCTGTGCTCCATGGAGGCACAAAGTAACTCAGCAAGCTGACGATAGCCCAAGAAAATCTTGTCTTGCAGAGAGGGGACAGGAAATATTTTGTGAATTTGCTTTTGCTATGTAGTTCAGAGAGGCATTGCAGAAAATGTGTGAAGAGAGCAAATAGTGGTGGGGACAAATTGCTGGAAGCAGGTGGGGAGTGAAAAGTGAAGAATCTAATGGAAAAGTAGGGACGGAGGTCGGCAGCAAGAAAATGCTTGTCAAAAATACAGCAGAAATAGGAGACAGCAAGGTAGGGAGAGGTTGAGGTTGTGCACGTCAGGAACACAGACAAAGGGAGAGAAAACAGATCTATTTCCTGACTCTTCTTAGGGTAAGGCATAAGGATATTGTGGCTTCTGTTGCAGTGTTTGCTAGGGCTGTGATGGCAACAGATAGCTTTGTGTACTACTTGATAGTGTCTGTTGCTGAGACAAGGGGGGAAAAGTGAGGTCAGAGTAGGTGCACAGGGCCTGGAAGACATTAATGATGCTTCAGCTATGAGGTGCTTCCACAGGTTATTAGGGCATTAGCAGCAACTACGAAATGTCTGTATCGCAGTGTCTATGTCCAGCTGCCCAAAACTATTCCACTGAGACCATGAGGGATGCAGGATCAGTTTCGATGTGTGAGTGGCCTGGGTTCGGAAGTGTTTAGAACTCTTGCCAGGGTCACTGTCGAGTGGACACATAGTTTGGATGCAGCCACCTTAATTTGGAGGCAGCAGTTTTCACTATACACAGACTAAGCTTGCATTTTGGCCGTATGGTCAGAAACCACTGTCACGCTCCCTCTGGTTACTAATATGGTTACAGACCTGGTCCTCTTGCAGGCAACTGAGTTTATCTGGGAAAGAATCAACCTCTACTCCACCACCTGGCTGGTTGGATCTCCTCTCTGCAGTTCCCTGCATTGATCACCTGTATATGGGCCTCCATATTATTCTGCTGGCTCTAGCTGACTTCTGCCATCACCTATGAGGAAGGGTTACCTTGAATTTCTCATCACTTTTGGCCCTTTAGAAGTCGCAAAGGGGCTAAAACAGCTTTGTGACTCTGAGCTCTGCCCTGTAACTCATTGGTATCATTGGTAGAGCTTGGAGAGAAAGTGACAGCAATGTGTGTACGTACAGTCTGGTACTCCAGCAGCAGTGGAAAGCATTGCCTTACTCGAGAACACCCTTTCAGACCCTATGAAAATGCAAGGAAGAAGGGAAAGAAAGAATACTTTGTGAATGGCAGGTGAAGGTCCAGCGCATATGCTTACAACACTTACTTGCTTTTCTCTTCTGCCTGACACATTGATCATGGAAATGTGTGCAGAACTCAGCTCACAGGGGGAAACTCTGCCAGAGCAGAGGGAAAATACTTATTCCAAGAACATAACATTTCATGGCCTTCCCTTACTTTTTAGTTAGGATTATGATGGCCTCTCAGCATTAAAATAAACTGAAATATTTCAAGCCAGTGCTATTTAAATTAAAGTTAATTTTATCCTCCTGTACTGTAGAATAAACAAGTATTTGCCGATACTCTACATAGAGAAGAGCTAAGATGAAATATGTTCTTTGTGTGTAGAAACCTCTTTCTGCATCAATAAATATAGCAAAACCAATACTTGCCATGTCCTAAATTCTTTCACAGGTTTCTGCTTTCTGTCAATTTCAACAGATTCACTGACATCCAAATGCTTTGTTATAAGGGTTGTTAACTGCCACAGTAATGGGAGGCAGAACCATCCAAATAAGTTTGCAGACAAGCACTACTATTTTAATTCCCCTACCTATATTCCTGGTCATCTTCCAGTTCTGCATGAGCACTGCCAACCCAGGTTCCTGGAGCTGGAAATGCACCTGCAGTTTCTACACTATTCTAGACTATTAACACTTATGACTTAGAAGATTTTAATTAAAATTTCATATTAATAATACCAAACACATAATGGTTTGTTACTGAAGATAATTTCACTTAAGTGCAGATAGTTTTACACAAAAATTTTTACATTTTCTTCCACTAAAATAACCTTCACTTTTCCACTGCCACAAATGAGGTAACCTTCAGTTTTATGCTATATAGTAGATACTGGAAACATAAATGTCTCATTCTTTGGCCTATAGCTCCTGGCTAAATCACCCATTTCCCTCTTCTGCCCTCAGGCAGTATAAACAATTTCCCTGCGCTGTTTGCTGGGATCCAAGAAACAAATGGTAAACAGAAGCTTCAATCTATCACTAGCACATTTGGAGAGAGAATGCACAAGGTCCGGCCCACATACTTGTCCCAAAGAAAAATGGGGCTTAAATTGTGACAAGCACCATTGCCAGAAGAAGAAATTTCCCACCTTCAAATCTTAGGTATGGAACATTTTGTTTAAAACACAAAATACAGAGAATTTACTGGAGGTCTCAGTAAACAGTATCTCACAAAACATCAGGGCTCCTATGCACTTGGAGTTGGAAACTTTCACTCAAAAATCCATCCAAAGAAAGAAAGACTGCATTGTGCTGAGGGGAAGAGCAAGGTGATCCTTCTCCCTAGACAGCATACAGCACCAGGAGATCTATGAGAGACACTGTCCTTCCGTGGGGTGGAAGGACAATGGTAAAAGGAGCAATCAACCCACATGTTCTTTCAAAAGTTCCTGAATTGTCTTGGAGAAGCACTTGGGACCTGGATACAATGACACTTCTTTATGTGACCTGGGGTTCTGCCTGTGTCCAGCCAAGGATGCAGCAAATGTTACTCATTTGCCATCAGGGTTGGCATGCAAGAGATCGTTTCAGCTGATTTGCTTGAAGCTGTGGGTTTGGCTCTTCCTGATGCCTCTAATGCTTACTTCCTTTGGTGAAATTAGGGCTTCACATGTGGAGGATATCACCTGTAGCTCCAGAATCAACCTAGTCCAGTGAACAGGACTGTGTTCTCCCATTCCCCCTTGCACACCTCCTCATCTGCTTTGAAGGGATCCTGCACTACAGTTTGTGATCAGACATGACAGAATTAAATTTCACAAGGTTTGAAAGAAGCTTTGGAAATGATGGACCATTCCTGTCCTCATTCATCCATGATTGTGTTAAAATATTCAGCTCACAGTGCCCTGACAGTTCTGCTTGTTTATCCAGATATCAAAAGCAAAAGGTAGAACACCCTGGGCACTTGTACCATATGGCTGCCCTGTGGTGTATCTAGTTCTCTTTTGCTTATGTAGGAAACCTCTTTGATGCACCCTTTCCATTTCGTGATGCCACAAACAAGCAAGAGCTCTTGTCTCCTTCAGTAAACCTGCACTACCCTTTCAAACCCTGCGGTAGGCTGCAATTCATTTTCATGTTTGCATCAGAATATTTGAGAACAGGATACTTGCAGCTTTTGAGAAATATGTGAGGCGCTAAACCCACCGTGATTCCACATAACCGTCAAACAAAAGGTCAATCCATATTCTCAACATTCTCACCGCAGATGGTAAATTTGATACCACAGGTCTGGCATGAAGGACCATTTTGGTGTCTAAAATAAAATATAGCAAAATGCTCTAAATTTTTCCAGTATAGAATGACTCAAGAAAAAAGTGTGTTTTTGTTCCAAGACCGATGATGCTGATGTGGGAGTTCAGAAAGGTGGCTAGAAAATTATGAGACCCAGTCATTTGAAGGAATAATTATTACCTTGCTTCTGAGAGACTTGCCTGCTTGGATTTGACCTGGCTTTTAATAGGAATGGAGCTCCCTGGCTACCTGCCTGTACTGAGCTGCCAGTGCCAGAAACAAAATCAGCACACTACAGCTGAATTTCTCAAACCAATGCAGAAAACCAAGCAAGTAGGGTAAGCATTTTTATCACTACTCAATTCTGACACAGCCATCACTTCTCTGTACATTATTTTCAAAAGAGAGTGACACCAAAACTAAGCATGATTTACTAGCTTGAAACTTTAAGGGGGGAAAGAAAATTAAAATTGAGAAGATCATGTGTGTGTGTGTATATATATATATATATCAACCTCCAGGCAAATGAATGATAAAAGAGAAGTTTGGAAACGAGGTGGTAAGTTACCTACTGTGCACAAAAACTCAGAGAGCCTTTTCTCCTGCTATCTGTTCCCTGTCCTATTTGCTAGCAGAACAGTTACCTGATGACTTACAACAGGAGGACACATGCAAAAGCTAAATATAGCTCAGTCATAAGTGTTTGTATTTGAAACATCTATACAACTGGATACAAAACATGCACTGCAGCAAAACACACACAAAACACAGAGAAACCGGTGACATGACACCAGGATCTGCAATCCGTGTATGTTCTGAACAAAAGAAAACACTTTTTACTGTAGGCGTGATCAAATAGGTTACCCAAAGCAGTTGTGGAGTTGTCATCCTTGAAGAGGTTCAAACTGTGACTGGACACAGTCTCTGTCAACTTGCTCTAGGTGACCCTGCCTGACCAGGTGAGTTGGATCAGATATCTCCAGATCTCTCTTTCTCCCTGAGGACTTCTGATTAATTTGTGTAAGTAATAACACATGCAGTTCATTTACAAGTAGTAGGATCACATGTCATGTCAAGTTACACACATACCACTTCCACTCTCCTGAGTGAAAGCACAACAGGAGTTTATGCAGATCAGCAGTCTGTGAGCCCCAGGTAATCACTTAAACAGATTATAAGATATATTATGAAAATAGACTAAAATAGCTTAGCTTATCCTTCTGACTTGGTCTGTCCATTTGTCTTAGTAATTTTTGCCCTAGTTGCTTTCATTGATTGCAAAAATCCCAGTTATTAAAGACAACACAATATTGTTGTTTCCTTACTGCAAGTAGCTCATCTGGGGAGTGTGTGCAACTGCAGTACTGTGCAGGATAGGAGGGAGCTTTCTTATGTATGCTCTGGGCCCTTCTCACATCGCTTGTAATGATAAATGGCCTAATATTCACAAAACACTTTGTCCTTTGTACAAGCGCTTATGAAATGGACACTTCTATTGTGCTGCCCTGACAGCAGTCCTGTATCTTTTGTATAATCTCATAATGAGAATGAAGAGTCATTCTAGTTAAAGGAAATATTTTGTAGCAGCTTGCTTTATTTTACTTTTATTTTTTAATGTGTTATTATTGTATGGAAAAATGGGATCTATATTGCCATTTTCATTCCAGATTGATCTTTCCTACACTGGATGTCCAAAGGGCCTCTGGTCATTACTCAAGGAAGCCATTCCTCCAAGCCAGGAGGCCAGTTTCCATTTTGGTGGCTTGTCCTGCATGCTGATGGCCCAGGTGCTCTATGTCCTCTTTTCACAAGTCCACATTTGCAAAAAGGTTGTGTCAGGATGGCCCTATTGGTCAGAACAAGGGGCTATCCGAATCTGTACCCTATTGCTGCCAGTTGCCAACACCCAAAGAGAAAAACATGTATCGTTGTACCTTACAAATATTTTCCCTCCAGCAGTTGGAAGAATAAGGATTTTACTGACCCAGAGGGGATGAATGTGTTTAATGACTGTCATGGGTTCTTCTGGGAGTTTTGTTCAGTTGCCATTTGAACTCCTTAAAGTTCTAAGGTGGCCACGTGTCTGCTATCTGTCTATGTGGGAAGAATCAGATCAAGGACTCTCTTTTATACTAGGCATATCACCAACTAGTTTCTCATAGTACCTTTCATTTTTGTACTAAACAGACACCAAATGACTGTTTCTTCAATGCTAGTCGTGATTTCAGAGATTTTTGTAGCATCTCGTCCCTCTCAATAGTTCTTTTCCAGTCAGTTTGGGTATTCCTCTCAAAGAATGTATTCCATACTTTCACCACTCTTGTGGTCTACCTTTATAACTTTTCCATTGGTACAACCCATTCTGAAATGGCAGAAAGGAAACCTAACATAGCATTTCAGATAAGAGCTAACCGTCAATTTACACAGTGGCATAACTGCTTTGCTATGTTCCTTTATTTATCTAATTCCCTCTAGTATATAAGTGGGTTTTTGACTGTTCCTGACCGTTAACCTAATAGTTTTCTAGAAACATTTACAAGACTAAAACCTTGCTTGAGAGACAGGGCATTCTCCTTCCTGGACCTGGGATGACTGAGCAGTAGTATCCCCTTTTCTTATCTTAAGTTCTCGTCACAGTCCAAATTCCAGTTAGTAGGGATATTTGGTGAGGGGTGCGCTTCAATGAACTGTTTCTTTGCAGTTTATTACGGTGGGCAAAAGTCCTTTGATGGTTTCAACAATGTTTAAGCCATTAACCATTTTAGTCCCTCACACCTACCCCTATAATCACGGATTCCCCCACACCTCTGTTCTGATATAAATTTAAACCAAGGTCAAGCAAAAGAAGGGAATTTTAAAGGGAATTCTTGAGCCATGGTATATCACATGAACTCTTATTCACATGTTCTGGTCAGGGATGGTCAGGATACAGCATAGTGCAGCTCTGTAAAGGACAGAGCTTTGAGCTTCCCCTGCATTAGTGCCCCCCAGCGTGAACAGAAAGCTGGCCACAGTAGAGTAAACACGTCCCCTTCCCAGCACATTTGGTACCTCATGCGCAAGTCAGTTTTCAGAGAGCTATATCTCTTGCTTGACACAAGGCAGAACCATATCAGATATCCTTGAGGCCTCTGCGGAAAGATGACAAGCACAGTATATGCATGAGTGTTAAGCATAAAATCAACAAGCACCTTTATCTTAATGATGTGTAATGCCCCAAAACACTTACTACCCTATCCATTTATTTTTCCCTTTTATCTGTACACAGTGGCAATGTTCAACCTCACAACAGATTCTGAAGAGTCAGTAAATGGTTATCACAGAAGTAATTTATATCAAACCGCACTCCCCAAGTAAGGCAGAAGAAAAAAGTCAGTTCTATAGCCCTTCTTTAAAAACGTTTCTGATGTTTTCCTCAGCCATTCTTGGAATTGCTATGTCCATCTGCTGAGGTTTTCCTGTTCTGGAGTTTGACTTTCACCAGTATTGCTTGTATTAAATTTGATATTTCCCTGCATTAGCTTTGACATTACCCTGCTTTTGTATTCTGGAATAACTTTGCCTTCAAGAGTAAGCATGTACTTTTTCCTCATCAAGTATAAAGTAGGTAAAACATCCATAGTAATCCCCCAGTAATCAGGTAATTCAGTCACTGTGTCTTCCCCCAAGTGGTCTTGACTTAAGTTCAACTCCAGGCTCAGTCATTTGCCTCCAGATCTGAGAACCAAATAAATCCTAGTCCGTGTGGGTTGCTCCAGAGCCTATGTTTCTCAGACTTCAGTATGTCATCAGAAAGGATCATCAAGACTAAGTATATTAATGATAAAAGGACAACTCTTCAGGACGGAACCAACCAATCTGAAAAAGTTAATTCAAGTTCTCAAAAAAACCCCAAATGTACGAGTATTTTCCTTGGTGTTCTAGTGACATGTACAAGACATTCTCTGGCCTCATCTGACAATGAAAGAATGTGAACCTCTTTGTCTGTCCATGCGTTTCTCTGCCTACTTTGGGAAAAGAATGATGCCAGGACAAGGGAGGTCATGATGGTAACGACTTCAGATGTAGTCAGACTGCTGAAGGTAGATATTCCAGAAAATCTGTTGGCTGGTTCATAGAGAGAGGAGAAGGCTGTGACACAGTGCAAGGGATGCTACACCAGGAGGAAGACTCCTACAAGGATCAGGCAGTGCTATTACAGAATAGTGGAGTGAGTACAAGGTATTTGCCATTTCCCACCTTGCTGGAAGCAACTGTTCAAGGCTGGTTTAGGGTGAATTCAGGATGTGCTCAGGGAGAGGAAACTAGGAGAATCCAGAGGAAAATGCCCCAATCTCTCTGGAGGCAGTTAACTATGGCTGTTGCAGGAACATCTGAAAAGTGGAACAGCAACAGAAGATGAAAAATACAACAAAGTTACAAAAAGCACAGACCAGATTTTGCTGGTATGTTGCCTTCCTTCTAGGAGCTGTTTTTAAGGAGTTGCTGTGATGCACTGATTTCATAAGGTAAAAAGGATATTCCTAGCTCATTCTTCTGTGTTGAGGGGTCAGATATAGAAAGAAAATTGAATGGTAATTAAAAAATACCCATAATCATATGCAAGCAAAAGCATTCCAAGAAACTTTTCCCTCTCTGTTGGAATTTGGAAAGATAGGTTTAAAAGCAGTAAGATATGTTCTTTCTTGAAACAATTGGGTCAGAAAGTCTAATGTCATGTGTTGGACACCACCACATCTAAATAATGAACAATAAAATTGCTACATTCCTCTGACCCCAAGGTTAGGGGTTCTGTACATCATCAGCTATGACTTAATATAGTGACTGGCTGCCCAGGTATAACAAGTTCAGCAAAGCATGGTCACGAGGAACAATTAGAAGTCTACTGTAAAGAGCATGGCCAAAGTCCTCTGTAGCAAGAGATGAGATCTAATATCTGCCTAAGAGACCTTGAATCTTGAGACATATCCCTTTGGAGAAAGACCTACAGCTTCAGGCAGAACAGAGTCTTTTCCCTATATTTCCTAATTAAAGCAAACTGAGAAAGTTTTATAACACTGCAATTCTAGGTTACATGAATGCATATGCCAATTATATTACTACAAATTTGTAACTGTGAATTAAAGCTGAGAGCTGTAATTTAATCCAGTGTATACTGTCTTTCACTTTGGAATCACCATCAATTTAAAGCTGGCTCTCTATTGGAAAATATTCTCTACCTCAGAAACTTATATTCCTTAAAAAAAGTCTTCTGTTTGTTTTTCCCACCATTGTTCTATTTTTCTAGTAATATTTCTTGATAGTTACCTATCATTCAATTAATTCCCTTGATATGTCCTCAGTAAGGGAATTTAAGTGAACTCAAGCCCAAAGAATCCTTGTTGCACCCGGTACTAATGTCTTTGCAGCTCTGAAATTCTGTAATACTCTGTCAAAGTACACATCCTACTGTACTAGGTCAGTTATGGGCTCAGCTGGAGAAGTCTCTACTTTGGAAAATCAAAACTAATACAGAGTAAAACTACAGCTTATTATGTGCCTGTGCTGTAAAACATAAACTACTCACAGCAAAATTATGGTGTTATTTCACATTTCATGTTAGAAAAATAGGCGTACCATGGACATTGTCCACATAATTTTTATGCAAGGGAAAGAAGACGCATAGGAATGAGAAAGAGAGATGACTCATCATCCCAGTAGTCTGTAATTCAGGCAAAATGTCTTGGCATATTTGGACAGCACGGTCATAGAACCCCATCCATATAACAGAAAGTTTGTAAGCTAGGGTAGCTATCAGAAGATGCACAAATCCATATTTTTGGAAGTTAAGAATAGTACCCAGAATGGGACAGACTCAACTTGCACATATCTAGGCTGCCTTTCTGGCTGAATATACAAGATATTCCTTCTGGTTCATAACTTTCATACCGATTTCCCTGTCCACTCCCGTGTCTGCAAATAATTTATACCCATTGGCAATGCAGGTAAGAACTGCTTCTCCAGTCACCACCACAGAGAACTAACAGCCAAGGGTTCCCAAAGTTTAAGTAGTTTATTATGGCCCAGCATTTTGGCACATTGGAAATTACCTTGGTTGTTTAACTGTGTGCACCTCTGTGAATATCCTTAACAAGGTTTATAAAAAACCTTACGATCTCTAAATTAAGGCATGACTGGAAACAGAACACAGGCATTCCCTGTTTTCATGGTTTGCAAGTTTCTTGGGATTGTTATGAGTAATCAGACTTACAGGATGAAAAATGAGATGTGCTGAAAACTCTTAGTTCTTCATTAGCAGGAAAATACTGAATTGATAGGAAAATGCTTTTCACCTAGAGGGGAAATTTAGGCTTATATTTATTGTCCCTTTGTGTATACCTGAAATACGACTCTTTGCTAATCAGCTTGGAGCCAAGAACTTCTCTCAATGCTTGTTCTATTGAAGTGCTTGGAATTAGATTAGCAGAAACTCCATGAAAAAAGACAGACAGACAGACAGAGAAGAAAGAAAGAAAGAAAGAAAGAAAGAAAGAAAGAAAGAAAGAAAGAAAGAAAGAAAGAAAGAAAGAGTTAATTCCTCTTCCCAAACCTAACAGTCTATTAAAACATGGAACTTATTTACAATTGTTTTTTTCTCTTTTAATAAGGCTTTAGCTTGGGTTTGGGACAATGCAGTAAAACTAGTCTCTGTTTACCACAGAAGGTGTGTGGCACAGTAGGATGGCTCCAGACGACCTGTATCACATCTGTTAGAGATGGCATATTTTCCTGTAAGAAGACTGAAGGCATTCAGTCAGACTTCTCATCAGTCTGGTTAAAAGCTCCAGGCTGAAAATGAATCACAAGAAATTTAATTATGCCTTATAAAATATAAACACTTTCCTCTTCAAATCAAGTATTTTGTAATAGCTAATATACAAGTTGTCTCTCCTGCTTTAGCTTTGGCTATAGTAATTTTTTTCAGGAAAATAGTGAGAAATCAACACAGTCTGGGGAAAAATGAAGAGTATACAAACTCAATATATGAAACACATTTACAAGAATATCTTCAATAAGAAAGTTAAAAAAATGCAATCATGCAAGCCTCCATCTCAAAGAAATATAGACAAGTATTAAGTACTTTTGCCTCTGTTAGTCCAAAACCAGACATTTTCTAGCAGGAAGTTTTGGCTGCCCTATTTTGCCACTCAGTTACAGTATCAGAATTTCAAATTCTGAAGAGTACGATATTAATATATTTTTTAAAAGGACTATATTTTGCGCATAAAATACAACGAAGTCCATATGATCACAGTCTGTTCTCATCACATAGCCATAATACCTAGCACAGGATTTTTCATGCCCAAGATAGAAGCTGCTCTTAGAGGTGAAAAAAAAAATGGTTAAAGTCTATTAAGTGGCATAACTAGTACACCTAACTAAACAGGAACTCCATGTGGGATAAATAACACACAGGTAAAAGAATGCTAGTATTGTACAGAATTTTGATCAGACAAGAACCCCTGAGACAGACCAGGGCAGAAAATAAGATATTACAACTAGTATGATGTTTCCAATAAAATGAAATTCTGCCTGAAGTCCCAGAAGAAAAAAATAACAAAGAGTAGTTGTGCAAATTACTTTTATGTCTATAAAACACAATGTTGAAGAAATCTCGTCATGCTTTGACTGTGACTATTGGGATAAACCAGGCCAAAGAAGGCAAGTCTGCTCTTCTCATCTGTACATTTAAATTTAGAGAAATGGTGAAACTGTCTTTGATCTGCCATCAGAAGGGGCAGCTTCACCCTCTCCAGCCATTCTAGTCAAGGATCTCCCACTTAGAGTAGGAAGAGCAGTCTTAGATTGTTAGGTCAGTTGTAAAACTGCATCCTCAGAACAGCCTTCTTGCATATTTTCCCTTTGGACAAATCCAGTAACTTGACAAACTGCATTTAAATCACCTCGATAACATAGGAGTTATCAAAGCTTGCAACACCAAAAGTGCATCTGAATGGGACAGATACCCATGGAATGCTGCTTTGCTGTAAAATGTATGACAAATGCAGTTTAAAAACAGATGCCATTGCAGAAAATCTTACAATATTAAAAGTTCACACAACCATTGGAGCACTTATCACCTCCTCAAATCATCCGAGAAATATTGAACCTGATTCAAGGGAGAAGGGAGTTTTCTTATAAAGCTGCCAGTATTGGAACCAGGGCATGAAGTTTTACCAAGGTATTTCTGAGTTCAGTATTGTAATACAGAGTAGAAACTCTCATTTTGACGGCTACATACACACTCCTTTTTTCTAGTGTTCACCATAGTTGACCATCTCTTCACTTGCTTTCCAATTACCTGTCTCAACCATTGGAACACCAAACATCAGCCAAATACCTTCTCAGAGGTCATCTTTCTCAAACAGTGCTTCCTGCATCCCCAGATACATCTAGGAGCAATGGGCCTACTCAGATTCTATGGTAAGCATCTTTCACGCAGGTTTTGCTTGGTTGATTAAGACTCTACTGATTGTACTACTTCAGTGAAATTGGGGCTCTCCCTGCAGAGGTCTACAAACTGGGCAAGGTTGTGGCGAGTGCCCTAAGGGCATGACCAAGAGCAGTAGGGTGTTCTGTGGCTGCCAAGACATGGGCATGCAACAAAAACACTGTGAGCCTCTGGGAAATGCCTCTGTCCATGGAAAATAACAAGGGACAGAAGGAAAATGAGAATGGAGTCCACTGGGGGAGAGGTGGGCTCCTCAGAGTCAGACTCTCTGAACTGGAAAAACGAAAACGCTAAGAAGATACCCAGGGTCACAAAACCAAACAGGGTGCCATCAGGCAGGGGAAGAGGATCATTTTGCAGTTTGCACTTTTACAGTGGCATCTGCGAGAAGGCAAGTGCAGACACAGACAGAGAACCAGTCATGTTTTATTCTGAAAATAGTTGCATCCGGTGAATTGAATCCAGACAGAGCCTGTGTCTTTCACCTCGGCTACTCCTGTGTCCAACCTCAATTACACAGCAAGAGTTATAATGCTGAATTGCAGTCTGAGACAGTGAATATCTCTGCTGGCTGTCCTCTCTGAGAATTCATCACCTCTCTGGTTATGATGTGAAGGGAGTATCTTTGGTCTGGGTGAAGTCCAGCTTCTGTTGACCTACATTTTCATGAATTGTGTGGAATATCCTTTTGCTGGTATAATAGGTTATAGGCCCAGAAAAGACAGGGATGAGGGACTAGGACAGGCCCAGGTGAACAAATAAAGGAATTGCTGTTGACCTCAGAAGGCACAAAATAATAATGCAGAGGATCAATTTAAGGGGTCCATCTCCAGCTGCCAAAGTTAGGGCAGATGAATCTGACTTAGAAACCACTGAGACGTCCTATGGGATAGTGATTATGTTTGTCAAAACTCAGGATTTGGACTCTGCTTATGTGGCTGGAGTGATAATCCCTCTGACGTCTCTTTCCTGGGAATTGCCAAGAAGAAGTCACCTACTGCAAGATGCTGAGACAGTCTTGTCTGTTTGAGTTAACACAAACTGTCTTGCCTCCACCGAATTTGGGGTTTGGTCATGGAGGCAAGAACTGCACCAGCATGTACACTGCTCCAGGGCTGCCACACCTGGCAGAAACAAGCATGATGTAAAGACAATTCGAGCTGTGTTCAAGTGGAACAAACAAACTATTTTTGCTTCTGTCATCTTCTTTGTCCAGAAAACTCCCAACTGACCCTTGGTAGATGGGAGACAAGCAAAACACTGAGATCTGAAATGCTGATGGATGCTCCAAGGAAGTAACATGGACTATTTACCTGCTCCTCCTCATCCTTTTCCTCAAGTCCTACAAGCTGCACCACACCAGTTACCATCCTGTTAACCCATATATTTGGAAGAGCCGGTCCCATGGTCCTTTTTCCTCCTGGTCATGCTGCACCGTGCTAGATACCTGAGCCAGCCCAGGCCTCCCTTCATCTGCTTCAGGGCTTCAGAATTATTCAGGCTCCAAGACTTCCTCGACATTCCCTGAGGAATCTTTCTCTCCTCAGCCAGACAAAAATAGCTAGTCACCTAGAAACATAAAAAGTGAAATTTAAGGGTTTTATTAGAAGCAATAAAAAAAATTATGATATTTATCTTACAAAGAAGCTAACGGATAAGCAAATACAGCTGAGTTATGACAGGCTACAATTCGCTTAAATGTAATACAGTATAAACATCAAATTTCAGCCATTATATGAGAGAAAGTTAATCAGATCATAAAAATTTGACTAGACATTGTCAGATGTCAGACTGCGGAGACACAAATCTATCTTTTTAGTTGAAACACAGAAGATATTAATATTGAATCAGACTTCTGTATTAAACCACAAACCATGTTAAAAGTCAAAATCTTCATTTCGCAGGTAAACCCTGCCTACTATCTCTGTGGGATTGTATGTTACAGACTCCTGTAAGGTTTTAAAAGATCTCTTACACATGGCAGATGAGATTGCTACAGTTCCACTCTGAATATATGCACAGGCATCATCTGCTCTGCATAACACTGATGTTCTTCAGGATGCCACCATGTTGTTCATTTAAGAAAGCATAAGGAGAATTCCCTTCCATTCTTCCCTGTGTCAGTTTGGACACAAATCCAGGAGGTAACAACCCGAGAGGGGCATCTCTCGCTCTCTCTCCTGCCTGCCAGGCAAGCAGGCCCCGGCAGCACCTCCCCCACGGGTTTGGGAAAATAATTTCTCCAGTGAAAGTGAAAAAAACTATTTATTTAACAAACCAGAGTCCCCTGCAGAAAAAAAAAAAAAAGGATATTGAAACCCCCTCCCCTGTCCCCTAAAAGAGGACTATGGATTTTAAAGTTCTTTCTGTAGGTAAAACCTGCAGTCCTAAGCTGGGCCGGGCCGGCCAGGCAGGGTCCGACGATCCCCCTTGGAGGGTCCCGCCGAGCAGGTCCGGAGATGGGAGCTGGTCTCAGATGAAAAGCAAGCCAAAAACAGTCCAAAAAGGAAAAGAAGCCACTGAGGCAGATCACAGTCCCTTCTCCGCTGAAAGCCGTAGAGACTAGAGAGCAAAAGTCCTCTAACCAAACAAATGTGGTCAGAATCCGGAGAGAAAAGAATGCAAAACATTCTAGTTGCAAGGTCAAGCTAGCTGCTTTGAAGAGTTCTCTCGGCTTCTCTTTCCCCCCTTTGCAATTTAAAGGTACACTAGAAATCAAGCAGGCGATGAGGAATACAGTATTGTCATAGAATCACCCCAAGACATTCCCCTAAATATTCATGCCAAAAATACTTTCTTTCCATTCCTCATTACAGCAGATTTAGGTTGCTATTATCTTTATTATTAAATATTAAAATAAAACAGAAATGGTAATATGGTTGATCCTGTTCATCATAACTATCAACATTGATTATAAACTGTTGTGGGGAAATGGAAACAAACAACTTGTATAAGTTAGTGAATTCTACAGAAAGTCACATAGCACGAAAAAAACCTTTCCTAAATGCAAGTATAGGGAAAATTTATCTACCATGGCACTAACAGTGAACAATATCTTTCCATACCCTTGCTTGCAACTTTCAAATCTCAGACACTTCAGCCAGACGCTTCTTGATGTCTAAAGTCTTGTACAGTACCAGTTAGTTTGAGATATATAACTAGTGGGCAGTGTGTTGCAATTAAGGCTTTAAAGTCTCTAATTTCCTACTGGTGTTGCTATCCAACTCATTCTGGATTTCAAATCCATTTCAGCTACCTACCAATAATGTTCCATCCTTATTAAAAATAACTCTTTTTCCATTCCTAGGCAAAAATTGTGCTAAAATCTGGAGTATTTAATCTGTTTGTATTACTGTTAGCTCCTAGGTCATTAAGTGTTTTAGTAATCCATTTGGCAAGATGTATAATGAAATAACTTAATTTGCTAAACCAGAGTTGACCCACTCTTCTGCGTTTCAGACAAGAGATGCAAGTGTCAATGGACCATCTACACTCATTTCACTCTCTTTTGAATGAAGAATAGGCAATCCTATATATCATGGCTCGCTTAAGGTTTGAAGAGAAAGACTTTGGATCCCTTTCTAGTCAATAAAGCAAAATAAGCCTTTTGTAAGTTGTGATCCATCTTATTGAAGATTTAGGGATCAGCCATATAGATCCTTCTTTCATGCATTCTTCTGTGCTTGAGAGGGTCTTAGCTGGAACTTTTCCCTAGAGTCCAAAGTAAAAACATGTGCATTGAGGATATATCTTTTTCTTACAGCACTCATTTTGATTTGTTTTTGGCAGGATTGAATTTGCATTTTTGCTTTTTTTTGGGGTTTTTTTGGTTCTTGTTTACATATGCTCACTACTGAGATTCACTAGTATTTCCAGATTTTGGGAAGGAAAAACAGAAGGTTTAGGTGATGAGAAAGAAAAGAGCCAAGGGAAGAGCTCAGAGAAGAAGCAGCAGTATTGAGATATCATACATGTATAGACAAAACACATGGATGCACATCACACATCTGCCTCCCTTCCCAGCATGAAATTCAGCATTGCCACAACAAAAGTCAGCCTGTGGCCAGGCATTCCTGTACTTTCTGAATCTCATCTTCTTTTGTCTCTCTTTCATGACCGTAGAAGATCCTGAGTTTTCTATGGCAGTGCTCATCAAACAGTCCCACCTAAACCGAACAGTATCTCTTGGATGGGATCCTGAGCATCAGGCAGGTGAGTACATGACACCTCCAGGAGTCCAGTGCACACAAGGGGTGTCGTATCACACTGTAGGCATCTCATTTAGAAGCAACTAATCCCAAAACACTGGTGATTAGCAAGAGGACACCCATGCAAGCGCAAAGTGTATTCTTCGGACAGAGCAATGCAAAACAGCGTCCAGTCAACCAGGCAAACAAAAAACAAACAAGGGGAAGCTAAAGAAGGGCCAGATGGGCAGCCAGGGCACACAATCCCCTGAGCATGCCACTGCCAAGGGGCAGTGTGGGGCTGGGGAAGGATGCGACAAGGAGAGGAGCTGAATTCTCACTCCTGCGGAGACAGCTATAAATCCAGTGAGAAATTGCCAAATTCAAACATGAGAGCCATCTTTAACAGGCTTCCAGGACCTCTCTGAAATCTCTCTGGACTGAGCTTTTTGATAATATCTGCTGTGGACCAATCTTATCTCTTAGAAAAAATAGTTTTCTTTATTTTTTCACTACATTAGACTTGCCATTACATATCTTAAGTAAATTTTTTATGATCTGGACTGGTAATTCCAGTAATATTCGACTGAAGGAGCAGCAATCATAATTTTTAACATAGAAATGCTGTCTGCAAAAGGCCTCTAGACTGTGAGGGTTATACTAAGCAGTCTTGCCTATATAATTTAACCATTCGCAGCTAAGTGATGGACCATACACAACAGGGCTGAGGTTTTTTTCATTCCTTTGTAATAATGAATAATAAAGTGATTGACCAAACCATTTTTTAAAAAAAATTACATAGCATATTGCAGTAGAACTGAAATACAAATGTAAGACTAAGAAATCTTTACATGGTTTGTTACTTGCCTTTACAGTGTGTGAAGTATAGCAGTTATTTAATTGCTAGTAGAGTTAACATAAAATATTTCTCTACACTTCTTATCCTACTATTGCAGTAATTGCAGTGTCCTCTAGATCAAGATGAATTTGTTGCTATGGTTACAGAAGCTTTAGTTTTCAAGTTTCTATAAAACAGTGGCTATTTTTTGGTGACAGGAATGGTCTGACTTATCACAGCAGCTTCGGAAAGGTTCCTAAACTGTAGTTGTCCATATAGAAGTTTTGGACCCACTGTGAATGATCTCTTGCACATATAATGGTATCAGCTCTCTTGTTCACATCCAAAACTTCCCCATGGAGGGACCTGTAATAATAGTGACTATCATCAACACAAAGTCCTTGGACCAGCCAACATTCACACCATCCACTGGTCACCTCACTCCTGACAGGTCTTTGGCCCCATGATCTCCATCACCAGACTGTCCCGACCCTGGCAGAGGGTATTTGTTTTGGGGAGTTGGCTAGAGCTTCCTACAGAGACCCTCTGCCAGGCTGGCCTGCAGGACAGACAGCCTAGTACAGCAAAATGAAAGTGCAGCACATCTCACTGTCCACAGCTAGAGTCTACAGCCAGTCATAGCTTTGCAGAGAGAAATGTCAGGCCAGAAAAGTACCAGAGCAGGAGCCTGCCAGCTGACATTGACAATAAAAATGCTACTAGGCATGTATTTCACAGTACTGTCAAGTGAAGACTCTAGGGAAAAACATAAAGCAAACAGCACAAAGGATCATGTTGAATCTTTGCCTTACAACAAAAACCAGAAATGGTTCTCAACATAATTAAACAAACACAGTTTTTTTCCATCACCAAAAATCAGTTCAGCCAGCAGAAAATTGTGAAGGTTCTAAATATACATATGGAGGGAAGGAGAGTAAAGCAATTTAACATATGATGTTTCAGTTTCACACACAACTTAATTTAAAATTGTTTTTAACTTCTCATGTTAAATTTTGTGCTTTGTTTCAGTAGAGTACTTCGGCAAAGTAATTTCTATAGAGATGAAAACCAGTGCTACTGGGATTTTGGGTTTAGTAACTTTCTGTACATGATTACAGGAGGCTTGACACTTTGATGCAAAACTAATTTATAAACATATTTTGAGTGCATGTATTGTGATTGAAATACATTATTAATGTGCTTTGCAAGTTGATGGACAAACCTTACATTGTCAGACTAACTGCTGCAAGCAGAAAGTTAAACAAAGTAGGGAAATAAATTGGTGTCACCTTGGTGTACAATGAAGGCATGGGAATATCTCTTGTTTCTTTAAACTGCCTGGATGTTTCATAATGATAGCCAAAAATATAAAATGCTTTGAAGGAATTGTGATCCTCCATTTTTAAACCATTAACTTTTGAACCACATGCTTTAGATGTACCCTTTCTTGTGTTAGTCTGAGAGGGTGCAATTCATCTGTAAAAGCAAAATTTGAGCAACCCTTTTAAGAATGTATTTGAAGACAACCACCATTAATTCCTGATAGTGGCCAAAACATAGCCTATACATCTTGAGCAGAAACTGACTTAAATTCCAGTAAATCCTATTTTAGGTAGAAGACCATTAACATTATTAAATCAGTAGGCCATTAGGGGAAACAGCAGTAGCACAGTGACTATAGTGACATTATTCCTTAGTTGGTCCCAAAACACAGTCACGATGTCTCTGTTCCCTGGTCTCCCATACTGCTTAATGGGGTGCCATCAAGGTCCAGGAATAGATTTTCAAGTAGGAGTAGTTCCCCTGCTCAGCTCTGAGACAAAAAATGGCATTTACTGCAGCAACTTGCTCAGGGGAGAAGGATGGGTCCCTGGAAAGTCTATGTCAATGTCTCTCCTTGATTTGCCAGCTCTACTCCTTTCAGCTCGGGAAGATGACTCCTCGAGGAATACTGTCTAAAAGCAGACAACTCACCTGGCTAAGGAGTCCAGGGCTGCAGCCAGGTCTTTGCAGAGCAAAGTGAAATGCAGTCTGACTGGTACGGGGAGCTGGTGAGCTTCAGAGCTCCCCAGGGGAGTGAGTGTACCAAGCATTCCACCGCCTGGCAGGCAGCAGTCTCCTCCACATTAGAGAGAGTCTTAAAAACAGTTAAACTGAAATAAAATATTCTTTTCGTGCAAGACCCCTTCACAAAATCTCAAGGGGGAGCAGATGAGAGGGGAATAAGGTTAGAGAGAGAGAGAGAGAGAGAGAGGTTCTTAACATATTGAAGTGTATTTATATGTGTTTTGACAAGCAAAATTTTCCTATGTGATACTTGAGAACAAGCCAGAGCACCAGTTACAGAATGAGTTTTATAAGAAAGAAACATACTGTGACACCTACTTGCCTAATCTTGGGGAATATCTCTGCTCATACCTCAAACCTATTGATTGATTTAAACAAAAATCTTGCAGCTAAGACATATGAACGGGCATTTTTAAGAATCCAAGGATCTTGCTCCTGTGTCCTCATTCTTGCAATTTCTTAGGAAGAAACTGTTGCTTCTCCCAAAGAAGAAAAGAAAAAAATCCTAACTTCTAAGCAGCAGGACAGTTCTTTACCAGCTATATTATGTCCCAATTTCTATCTCCATCTGCACAAGCACTAGGTATTCCCAGCTGATCTTGGCTGTTACTTTCTCTGCAAACACATTCCAATTTGCTTTCTCCCTCTCTGTGGCTACCAAAATGGAAATGGAAAGTCTCTCCTGAAAGACCCTCCTTTCTCTACCTCCTAACTGAAGCTCTTTATATGGCTTCTCAGACCCAACAGTATGAGAACTCTCCTCCACAAGGAAATCTTTCACCATAACTGAAACATCACTGGTCAGGAGCCTTTTACTTCTAATTGTACACTAAAGTTATTATATCTGTCTGAGATGGAAGGATTTAGGGTCTGACAAAGAAAATCTCTCAGAGAGAGGGTTGTGCATTGAGCTGGATGTGTTAGAATGACGGAGTTCTGTTGCACTGCTTATTTTGCAGCTGTGGCAGCAGATTTGGCCAGTTCTGGACTACATTAACTGAATGAATCAGTCATCCTTCTGCAGCATTTTATAGCAAAAATTAATCGAGTATTTTAAAATGTGAAGCTTGTGCAATTACATATTTAAGTTCCCTCTCTTCTGTCTTGCTCCAATGCCTCTGGTCACTATGCCTCTGGTCACTATGCCTCTAGTCTGGTATGTCATGGTCACCATCCCCCATGTTTCTGGTGCTTTATCAAGGGAGGCAAAGGAAGGACGGAGAGATGCTGGTTGGACAAAGACAAAAAATTCTTATGGCCAAGTCCGCACAAAATAAATAATCCGAAGAGATATTTCCATTAGCTCTTTCAGAGGAGCAAGAGCTCTTCTGGACTCTGGAAAACATTTCTACAACAGCCCTTGGACAAACATCTTGGTTCTCATCCTACTATTTAATCCATGAGAGGCTCTGCTAGCCACCGGAGTCTTTTCATTCACTGTTTTTTTTCCCTGTGTCACTCATAGCCCTGCTGTGAAGGCACACTGCTATCCCTGAGAGATCGTTCTTTGCTTTTTGCTTTTATGGAAAAGCCATTTCACTGTGTAAATACAAATCTGCAATTCCCCACACAGACGGCAGCTTTCAAAATGGGAAAAAAATAGGTCATGCCAAGTCAAGCATCTTTCTGCAATTGCACTGCATCTAATTGGAGCCTCCGGTCTCCACTCCACAGCACCTGTACCCTGGTGTTGGCATCACACAGACCTGAAGGGGGACTGCTTTAGAAGTCTGGGTGTTCCAAGTCAGAGAGTACCTACAGCTACTCCTGAAGCTGTACTTGTCACCCTACAACACAAAAGAGATGCAATTTATGGTCATTCATTAGCTCTACAGATAGGTAAGTATATGCAAAGCTCTCTTGGGATTTTTAAGGTAAATCCAAAACACCTCACCACATGCCTATATGTCAGGTTAAAAGGAATAATTCAAATATTAACATGTGTTTTTTGCAGTAATGGACTACACCATCCGACCTAGCTCGTACACTATCAGAAACCTGTTTATATTATAAAATCACCTCTGAAATGAGTCCAGGCCTTGTGATTATGATGAAGGTTAGTTTACTTAGCTATTCTAGTCCTGTGAAGTGATACATTTTCCAGAGGTTCATGCTAAGCATTCTTTCTTTTTTTTTTCCACACAGCATCAAACTCATGCTCCCATCTTTGTCTTTAGACCTTACCCAGCTCCCCAGTGCTCTGTCCATCAAACTCAGAACCCCTGCTTCGAAGGCTTGCAGCATGTGTCTGTGGCAGTGAATTTACCTTCTTTTACACACCATATTTTCTATATTACTCTCTTCACCTTCCAGTCAGAAGATATGCAGTTCCTTTCATACTGCTTTACAATTTTGGAATGTCCACCCTAAACCTGTCGTAACTGTAAGGGTCTACAGCTGTTCCTAATCTTTCACTGTTTTCTTAAATTAAGTGATTAGGCTGGTTTCAATGCAATCAAAAGCTTGTAAAGACTTTGCTGTGTATCGCTCTCTTCTCAGGTTCTGCAGACACATTTTGACACAAATCAAGTCGGAAATCTTTATGGTATAAAATCATATTTTATACATTAAAGAGGCCCTTACAGCTGCTCCAAGACTCTTGCCTTGACAGTAAGGTATATAGTGCAAACAGCTGTGATTTCTTTAATTCTTGAAAAGGTAGTTAAAGCCTTATCTTGCTATCCTTTGGCTGAAGTGGAAGAAAAAAACCAGAAGACTGTATGTAGCCTATTAAAAATAACATTGATAAAGCTAAAGATGAGACATAGGCAAGGAATGTCAGGTAAGTGGAGTTGGAATCATTAATAAGCCACAGTTAGTTTCCATCTTCTTAATTAGAAACTGAAGACTCTTCTTTCAGATGCTCAATTAAAAATTATACAGACATTCCTATTCTGTTTTTCCATAAAACTAGTTGGAGTATCTCATAACAGTGTATACATGAGATACACAAAGAAATATATGCAATGTGCATATTGTTGCCTATAAATAATGCATGTAAATAATGTGTATGCACATAAATAATATGCAATTAATTACAGCTAAAACTAAAAAACATGCACTATGCATTTTGTGAAGATCAAGAGGCCTCTGAATCCTGAAATATTCTGTTTCTTTGTCTGGGATACTCTGGTGGCTCAGATTCAGGGTGAGCATGAACAGGAACTCCTGGATTGTTTTGAAATTCTATCTCCACATAGGGGATCTCAATTACTTTTGCAGGATCCAGGAGAGGATGCCCTGCTCCACACCAGCTCCCAAGCCGGCATGGACATCCATCCCAATCTGGCTCCATGGATCATGTGCCAAGGAGGTCCCCTGTGGGATCTGGTGAACAGACACAGCTGGATGTACGGCCAGGCCCAAAGCATGGAACACTCAAGATTCCCTGCAGAGCTGGCAGCCAGGTTTGCAGTCCAGAAAGACTCTGAAGGGAAAAAGAAGAAAATATGTCTCAGATTGCACTTTTGAAAAAATTAATAAATATGATCTGTCTTTGTGCAGATCATAGAATCACAGACTGTTTTGTGTTGAAAGGGGCCTTAAAGACCATCTAGTGCCATGGGCAGAGATGCCACTCACTAGATCAGGTTGGTAAAGGCCCCATCCAACCTGGCTGTAAAGACTTCCAAAAATGGAGTACCTAGTTTCTGGCCTTCCTTGCTTAATTTCTTACACATCAGCACTTGTGTTCTAAGAAAAGCAGCCTAAAAGGGTTGCCATCCCTTCCAGAGTTCTCTGCTGGACAGCCAATGCTTTTTTTAAGCTCCGATTGCTAAGAAAGGAGGAGTGGAGTATCATGTCACATTTATGTCTCTCTACTTTTCTATGTCCCAAAGAAACCCGTGGGCTGATTATAGCAAGTTTGGCAGGAGAGTGGAGATCTCAAAGATACTTACCCACCTCTTCATCTTTTGTACATAAGTAGATAGGCATTTAAAGCAATGTGCATGGTAAATAGGTGAGACTCCATGAGAAACAATACTTCCAGGAGGAAATCACTATGTCTGAACACATTCAGTGGAATGGTTTTTGGGACTTATTTGCTAAACACATTAGAGAATCTGAATACAACACATGCATCAACAGGAAGCTCATGTGACTGCTAAACCAACCACCTGCACGCCAAGCATATGATACAGAGCCTGATCTCTTCAGACACGTTGCCTGTCAGTGATGTAAGCAATAAACAAAGAAAGACCAAGGACAGGCTAGTCTGTTGAGTAGAGCTGATCTAGGTCTAGCCATTACCCCTTGCATTTCAGGAAATTCTCAGGGATATTGTAAGTGAGTACAGTTTATAAGCTACCTCTTAACCTTCGGTAAAATAACAGCATTATGCTTGTCCCCAGGAGCTAACTCCAGGATCTGCATTTCTTCCTCCAACATTTGGAGGCTAGAACGCGCTAAGTGCTGTAGCAACCTTCTGATAGCAAGTCTCTTTGGTGTTAGCCCTGTAGCTAGCACTTTGCTGCTGAGCACCAAAATTTTCACAGCCACCTTTACATCAGGATGATGAATCTTCATACCAAAGAATGTTTCAATGTTACATTGTCTCAGTCATAATAGTCAAGTCTGGGATTTTGCTTAGCTTCACGTAGCTGTTCAGAAACTCCAAAGACAGCCCAAAAGGAATCAGATTAGTGTGAACTGAGATATCTGAGGGAAAGAGCACAAAATGATGTGCATTTCTCTCCTCACATTAAATACAGACCTGATAAAGGTGCACATAACTCAAGTAGATAGAAACAGAATGACTACACTTTACTAATTTTTATTGCTCCTTATAATTCATTCTTTGTTTCCCCATCACATTAGTAAAGAATACATAAGCTTCCTTTTTTTGAAAGATCTATATTTAACTTGAGTTATATCTCAAAGCAAGGGTTTTGAAAAGTGAATCTATTGTGAATATTCAGACAGATTCCCTGAAGTTAACTCAGGCAGGCACTGCAAGAAAAACAGTAAGGAAGGGTGAAACACAGTAAGGAAGAGCGAAACATTCCTTTACACCCAATAACTGGGGACCAAAGAGTAATATCAGTATTTGCAACGGACCAAAAACTGCCTTGTATGTTGAATATCTCCTTTCTTTTAAAGTTATAAGGGCCATCTTATTTAATAATTTAAGTACCAGCACATTCCCAGATGCCAGTATTCACCAACATATAACCCTCCTTGCTGACTATCAGCATTGAATTCTACCCAGAGAGCAGAAAATCTGGTAAAACCCAGTGCTGTGAGTCAGTCAACATACATTTATTTCTGTGAACATTGAAGGACTAAGGGATCCTGACAGAGAGAAAGAGGATTTAAAAATGAAAGCAGTAATCAGTAAGAGCAGAGATAAATAGAACAGTATCCTATTACAATAAACCAATTTGCAGATCAGTGATGAAAAATAGCCAAAGATGACACATGCACAACCCTTACATTCATTCTGAGGCCTGTCAGTAAGAAAGGGGAAAATTTTTCATTCTTTTGTCACTTGCCCTTTCTTGTAAAAGATGAGCTGTTAGACACTGATAGCAGGTATATTTGTATCAAAAGTACCCTGAAGAGAACATTAACAATAACCTCCATATGCACTCATATACAAGGACAAACTTTTTAATACTTTTGGGCAGCCATAGCAAATGTTGTAAAAAGAAATGGAAAAGGAAGAGAATTTGAATGAAGCATAGAAGTGGACTTCAATAGCCATCAAATTTTGAACATAAGGACTGTGTTTGATAGACTACAGGACTCACATACCGGGATCAATATACCCCATTTCTTCAGCACCTTAGAAAATCAATTAAATGCAACCTCAAAACTCAAGAGAGGGTCTAAATGGTCATCAGTATATCCAGAATTATTCAGTTGGGCATTAACCTACACATAGCAACTTCTTCAGTTACTTAGGGTATTCATAGACATCTAAAAGTCCAGGAGAAAACAGTAAAGACAAAAGAGATAAGAAAAAGTAAGGCAATAATGCAAAGTATTATTACTAAATCTTTCATCTTGGTGAATGAAACAGAAATAGGGTTCCTTCAGTTTTGCAATTCAGCATCAAAATACACATATTCCCAAACTTTATGAGAAAATAGTGGCAGACGAGGAAAATGGAATCACCCATGAAATTATGACAATGTAAAGAAGGCAGATAAGAGGTTAGAGAAAACAAAAACTAAACTATAGAAAATCTCATAAGATGATGAGCCCATAGAGATGAGGGAGAGCTGGTAACTGGCACAGACAAGGCAGAGAAAGCAATTGAAAATATTTATAAAACCCTGTGTATTGTAGAGTAATATTCAAGTTAATAATAGAATAGTGAAGAAAATAACTACCTCAAAGACCTACTTTTATTTAAAAACAGAGTATAGATAAATTCACATTGTTGGTACTGCAGAAGAGAAAAGTGAGGCTTTTACAAGGTTTTTAATGTGCACGTTCATTTATTTATTTAACTAAATCAAACAACGAGGCGTAACTCAAGTCTTCTATATTAGCAGCTTGGAGAATTCAGATGCCTAAAGGGGAGGGAAACTGGACCAGCTGTTCTCCACAGGAGCTGCTTTTATTAATAAATATTGACACAGGGATTCTTGCCAATATGTTTGACAAATAAAGACAAGTGAGTATATCCGTGTTATGTGCAGCCAGATAAGGATTTGTAGTTTGCTGACTTTCTGTGGAGTACAGTAAGAAGACCTTTATGTAAAACACAATTTTCAGGGGAAAAAAAGGCTTTTGGGTTATTTTAGGCTCTGTATGCATGTCTACAAATCCTGCACTGAGAAGAGGATGATAAGCTGCTTTTTATTCAAAAGCATATTGGTATACATATATGTGTAGTAAACACAAATGCATTCTTGCCTCAAACAGAAAAAAATCTCTTGACTAAGCAGAATGGGAAGTGCAGTATATGGATTGCAGAAAATAATATCACTGAGGATTTTAATTTCTGCCTGACTTAAGCCTTGCAGAATTTATCTTTTAAAGAGTGAAATTATCTTAAGTAGATTTAAGTTAATAAAAAGTACCTGGCAGAATGCTCTCTGTTCCCATTCAGGGCATGTATCTGAACCACGACAACTCTTACTGAAGTAAAATCTTAGATCTTACCACATGAGTAACAAACGTTGGATCAGACCAAGATCACAGTTTTAGGCAAATAGCTGTGAGGTTTTGTACAACTCTTCTTGAAAGCAATAACATCTGTGTTAGATCTCAGTTCTGATTCAATTCCCATTTTACTGCAGGTCTCCTAGTCAGTCACACAGCCACAGTGGTAGGTCACCCAAACCTGCCTGTAAACCAGGCAGTACCCAAACACAAAATTTACTGTTTGAGAATAAATCACACTGTTTTTCACTCCTGCCACCTGAGACTGTCCTCCAGCAACATCCCAGCATGTCCTCTGTCCTGTTGAATTCCTAGATGTTAGTCAGCATACAGTGAGCATGACAGGATTTTTCAGAAGGGAAGCAAGAACTGTAACCATTTCAATTTTGAAATCTACGTGACTTACCAATCAAAATATTTATACCACAGAACACCAGTAAACTGTTCTTTTTTAAGTCATGTTAGGTAGTAATTCAAAGAATGTGAAACTCTTCTATGTCTCCAGATAATTAATGTGGCTGATATTTTGAGAATGAAAAATACGATGTTTTGGAAAAAAGTTATTCCAACAATAAATAAGGATGTTCCTTCCTAACTTTCCCATGCATGAGAAAGAGGCATAGACACTATTAATTTGCTTTACTATTTCTGACTAATACCCCATACCCCTACCAGCAAAACAGCAAAAGTATAATCTATCGACTTAATGAATTGTTAGTGAAAATTAGGAGTTTATTTTATTTTTTGTAATAATTTATTCTGTGACACAGACGTTCATTAATATCTTCTTCTGCCAAGTGACAGTTACAAGCACAAGAATTGATTTAATGATCTGACCTTTCACTGTGAATATTCCAGTCATGACAGTTTTAGTCAGAGCTAGCAAGTACTTTTGATAAATTCAATGTATCCACAGACAACTTACCAAATTCTGTTAAAATGACATTTGACATTACCAAAATGTGCTGCTTTCCTTTAAGCAGTTGCGCAGGCCAGGTTCTTCGAGAGCAGAGCTCTGCTACTGCACATCTCTCATTCAAACATCTCTCTACGTGAGCCTGGAGACTCTCCGCTCTGCGTGCAGTGCACAAAAGCCCCCATCAAGCTGAAGGGTAAGACGCGTCTGCTCAGTGAGAACAGAGAAACACGATCTGGTGCAATAGCATCACCACCGAGATGCCGGAGCTGTGCCCAGCTTTAGTGCCTGGCTGTGGAAGCAGCACCCTGGTGGCCACAGGAGCGAGACAGCCGAGAAGTGAGACTTCAGTGCAGCACTGCACGAGCTCAGGTGAGCAAGAGCCCCGTGCATGCTGTGTGTGTATGCACTGGGCACTGCTGTGATTCACCAGAGTCCGTGCTAGAAGCAGGGCACGGAGAACAAAGCTGAAGCACATAACTGTTGAAAAACTTAACCCGGTAGCCTGTACTTCCTGTTTCAAAGGAGAATCCCAGACTTAATGTATCACAAATGTTTTATCAAGAAAGTTGGCAGGTGGTGCAGGATCTTATAAAGAAAGTATTATTATCTTTCTGGGGCTGGGCTGTCCAAAATTGCTCTGTGGGTCTTTAATTCAGTGGGAGAACTCAGAAAATGCAGAAATATTATCAGACCAATGCTGAGAAGTTACAGAAATTTCACTGAATTTTTTAAAGCAAAGCTTTATAGCCATCAGTTCATTCACAATCAAGGGTACGTAGAAAATTTGAGGTCTTTGCAAGGTGAAGCCTTTTCTGAAGCTGTCACACACCATCCCAAGCCTCCTGGACTGAGGTCTTGCTCCCAGTTGCACAAAGATGCTCTGGCTGCTGCACTAATTCACCAAAAGTTTCTATATGCTTCAAGCATACTTTCAAGTTGAAGTTTAATGTCAACTTGAAATGAAAACACAGATTTGACAAACAACTGATTAGGTCACTATACCAAGTGAAGCCTGTTAAGCTTTCTACAAGATATTTTCTAGAAATTCTGGAGCCTGTTTTCTGTTACACATAAGCACAGAAACTTCACAACTGTGTCTGGAGAACATTTAGTTCTTTTATGAGGTTCTGGTCTTCCATTTAGTTTATCCAGCTCCATCTCTCCTTTTTTACTGCTGTAGTCTGAGGCATTACAAATGCCTGAGAAGATAGGGCTAGCAAAGGCGGTATCATCTTTAGCAACAGAATAGCAGATATAAATTTCTGTAATTTTATCTTTTTCTTTTCCAGTGAGTAAATGTGTGTAATTCTTTGCTTTGCAGTGAAGATTTCTTTTGCCTTTCATTTTAGAAATGTTGCCTTATTTCATTTGAAATCATATTCATAGCCCTGAAAGCTTCAGTTAAAATAGTTGTGCTCATCTGAAGCATTTTCTTTGATCAATGGCCATGATGAAATTACAGAAAAAGCTTTATAAATTGGCATTGCATGTGAAATAATGATTTCTACAATATTAATACAGAGCAGCAGATCCCCCTGCTTCCCTCCCCTGCTCAACAATGTTGTTCCTAAGGTAGAAGGTGTGAAGCATTTTTTTACTATTCTTTCCAGTTACATTAACAGGAGGTAATGAAAAAATAAATGGCACTTTCATGATCTTCACATTCCAAGAAAGGAACCTAGAAAATTCCTCAGCCTACGTTATATACGAATAAATAATATACACAAGATATAAGAGAAACACCAGAAACAAGCCAGAGCTGCATTATCTCAGAACATTTTTATTAACATAACGTACAAACATTGCTCTTTCCCGTCATGATCTCACATCATTCCAGTATTATAAAGCAACACATAAAAATGACTATCAGAAAGAAAAATTGGGCTGAATAAGTCCTTTTTGGAATGACATCCTACCTACTCCACCAACCTCCTTTCTCCAGGTTTGGTGTGATATGTGTGGCATGTGAGCAAAGGAATCTCTTTTTTCAGTGCTATTCTGGGACGGGTGTCAGGAGGTGATAAATCTGCGCAGAGTCAGAGCGGGAGGCCCATCTCTGGTACACATCAAGGTAAGGAAGGGGTGCACAGCTGGTTCTGGGAGTCACCAGCTTCCTCCTCCAGACAGTGTCACGTCTCTGCACCTACAGCTCCTACTGCTTGGAGTGGGTCAACAAGGAGAGGGAAGACATCACCCATTTTTCTGATGGTGGCTTTTTCATCATCCCTCGGGGCTGCTATGCTTTCCCCCAGGAATGTGCACAGAGAGAAGGGATGACTAGAGCCATCCAGATGCCCCCTTAACACATTCCTGTTCTCTACTGAGGAGGGCACCCCTTGGAATAAAACCCACTGCATCTGAAAGGACTGCCATGTTTGAGCATGATAATTACATGTGAAGTCTGGGTGAAGACTTTCATTACATGTGCACAACGGGATCAACAGATACTGACTTCGCCTCTGTAACTGCTCAGAACAAAGTAATTGCTTGGTCCAATTATTGCTGAGGCTTAAGAGAAAGACTTTTCATGATGCATTTAATCAATTTCATCCACCATCTGTATTCATAGGCAGGTAAAACAACAGAATTAGTTCACCAAACACCAGAAGAACTCAGTTTTTCCCCAAGAGAAATAGATAGTCATCACTCATGCAAATGTTACATCCAAGAACTAGCCCAATCCAAGGTTTACAATGTTGGTCTGTCTAACTGTGTGTACACTGTAATTCACTGCTGTTTATTTTAGTTTTAATGTTCACGGTAAAAAAAAAAAAAAAAATCCACTGTCCAGGAAATAAAGGAATTACATTTCAAGACATTGCCATTTCTAGGAAGACACTAATAAAATAAAAGGCTTCTTTACTGTCTTGCACATTTGTATTTGACATGGCATAGTGACCTGTTCAGACAAAAAAACCCTGTAGGCCTCATAGATAGTATTCCATTTTGTATGGAATGTTCTAAAGTGCCAAAAATTATTTATAACCCATGTCTCAAGAACAACTCCAGTAATTTCAACAGTGTAACTGCTTTAAGCCGGTATTTTGCTGACAACATGATCTACCCGTGTAATGAATGGGACTATATGTGTATGGAGACTATGATTTGGTTTCAAAAGTGGTCTTGAGCTATGAAAAAACTGTTTCAATCACAATTTCCAAGCAGATGAAAAAGCTAAAGGAAAACCTGTGGTACATATAACAGTATCAAGCTGTGAGACTGCAGAAGAAACATTTATAAAATGTTTTCTGAAATATTTTTATATGGGATGATGTTACACTAAGGATTAAAAAAATCCTTAAGACTTCACCATAGAAAAGTTTATGGAGTCATCTGACTGAGAAGCTGTGCAAGAGCCAATAATGGTCACCAAGTGGGAAACAGATACAGATAGTTAAGGAAAATAATTCCTTGAGTTTTATATTGTCATTCATTAGAAATTAAGTCTACCTAAGATGATTAAACTAGAAAATTATTTTCATCAGTAGAATGTCCTGTGAATTGTAATGATACATTGACTATACCCCGGTTTTAAGTAGGTGTGAATTTTTTTCTTGGGCAAGAAGTCCTCAAACCTTTCAATAGAGAATGTAGAGGAAAGGGCTGTTCAGCCAAATATGGTGAGCAAACACTAAGTTAGAGAAGCTTATTTGATGTGGAAAAGAAGGTGTAACTACTAGGTCAGGAAGAAGATAATATAAAGATTGCACTGTCTTTATATTGTTTAGCCATAAACTCACCATAAAAGGAATTGATCTAGCAAGTATCTAATACAGCTCTGGTTTTGATTCCAGTTCAGCAGAGCATCAAATATTTAAACACATGCTTTAATACTTTGCTGTGCTTTGGCAATTTGGATTAATATTTTGTCCTGTCACATCTAGTTTTGTGAATGTGCTGACACCTATGCCACATCTTTTCCAAACTAAGCCAAAGATAGATTTGAAATAACCAGTTTTGGTTCTATGTGTAATAGCCACAGAGGCAGTTTTGTAGTCAGGTCTGTGTTTGGATATAAGTATCATCAATAGGCAGAAAAAGAAGCAAAGATTTTGAGAAACCATAGATGGCATGGAAAAAGACAAAAATTAGAGTTTCTGGTTCAGAACAAAAAGTAAATAAGTGCTTAGTTTTGTGGGCTTGAGTTGGGCAATACAGATGCCTTAAATCCAGGCATAGTCTCTAATGTATTTCTGTGTGGAAATTTTCTATATGAAAGCTAAATTTCAGACACTTATACAAAAATATTATCACCCATAATCTGCTAGATACTAGCACTTAATGTTTTCTGTTTATTTGAAATACAGCTAATGGGTCTCATGTCTAGCCAGTCTGTGCAGAATCTCCCTGTTTGATAAGGATTCTGTGCTGTAATTCACATTCCCAGAACTGAGCTCAATGCTGCCACAAAAGTGAACTGTACCTGGTGGAGCACCTGAGCACGGCTAAAATCCAGGTGTTTATTTCAAAATTAAATTTTACAGCGGTGACATTTTCATTCTGATTTATAGCAAAGTAGTTCTTTTTAGAATCAAATCCATAATTCACCAGGTAGTATAGATACCTCTTTGTTTTATGCTACAGTTTCCATTGGCTTATTCATTACACTGCTTCAGGAGCTACTCTGTAAAACTTTTTGAAGATTTTGCCTATATATGAAAATATCACTTAAGACTATTTTGACTACCCACTCTAATAATCATCTTCATGACAAAGAATATTAGGATCTTAGTCTAGTTAACAGTAAGGACTAGAAGACACACTATATTTATCTGAGCCATAGAATCATAGAATGGTTTGAACTGGAAGGGACCTTAATGATTATCTACTTCCAACCCTCCGTGCTGTGAGCAGGGACACCTCCTACTAAATTAGGGTGCTCAAAGTCCTGTCCAAACTGGTCTTGCAATCATTGAAGAAAATCTAATTTAAAAAAAAACAAGTCTAATAAGTAGAAAGTATATTCTCTGCATTCATTTTGACAGGTGACTTTATGAATCATAATATAGCAGACTGATCTGATTAATGTCTTATCTATTGTGGGAATAGGAAGACAATGCTGTAGCAGCTAAGGGCTGTATTTAAGTTTCTATTTTTATGTGTATTTAAAATTGATTCTAAAGAATAGTAGCCAAATAATCTGTCTGGTTTAGGGAATAATCTGCAGCAATTAATTTCACTGGAAATCCCAAAGGATTCATGATGAGTCAGTGTCTCAACCTGGGCTGCTGTTGACAGGGAATTCTGCAAGTCTAGCATTCGTCCTGCTCACTCCCAGAGGTCTCCTAGGATGGATGGGGACCAGGAGAAAAATGTGAATGTTCCTGGGTGGTAGCTGTCTCTCCCCAGACACCCTCCCTCCCTGGTGTAGGCAGCACATAAGAAAACCATACCGCAAACCCAACTCTGCGAGACAGCCTCAGACCTGCAGCTGCCCAGAGCCGCAGGGAAAGGTGGCAGCCCTGCTCCACTGAACGGACCAGCATATGCCCATGCTCATGGTCCTGCTCCCGCCACAATGGGAACATAAAAGGGCATGTGACTCTTTTCTGCCACTCAGAAATGCTGATACTTTCTTGGCCAAAAGCCTGGCCAACACAGACTTCGAGCATTTTCCACTAAGGTGTGTAAAACATGCTGCTGAAATTCACAGCTTGCTATCAACAATTATTAATCACTGACTATCTCTTTATAAACCGTTTATAACCTTAATATCCAAGATCCTACCTCCAAATCCATGCCACCAAAGGAGGACAACCTGTTTTGTCTGTAATGCAGAGGAGAAAAGAAAGTGAAGCCCTACCTACAACTTGATAAACTTGGCAATCATTATCATAATTGTCATGCTCATCATCATCCTTCTTCTCCCTCTCCTCCTCCTCATCCTACTTATGCTGGCAGCGGGCTGTTTTTTACTAACATTTACAAAGACAGTATGTTTACAGGCTGTTACCAATTACATGGTGTTGCTAAAATGTCACTAACCTATACATATCAAGCAGGACCTCTTGTTTTGGGAGGAGGTAAAACATACAAAACAGAAAGGGATGACTACTTAGACATATGCTAAATCTTTCCATTATAAAAGTTACTGTGGATGACCAGCTCTGCGAGCCTCCATATGTTTTACTGAACTGTCCTTGCAAGAAGATAGTAATATCTGTTATCATTTACCAGTTAAAATGCTTGAAGACCTTGTAAGGGAAGATTAAGATATTTTACAAGAGGAAGCATTAAGACACATGACTCTTTTTAGAAATAGACATTTATAATGTTACTCTAGTCTCTTTCAGTTAGCTCTGAACCAGAGATAATTCTTAAAATTTGCTGTCTAATTATAAATATTTGTTATACTGTTCTATACTTCATCAAAAATCATGATAGGAAAGACTTCCAATGCTTGATGTCAATTGTAAAACATGTAAAACATCTGGTTAGTTCTGTTTGTAATAAATAAAAATCTCCATCTTCAAATTCAAATAACCCTGGTTTGTTTTGTGTCAGTTTCTTATGCCTTATATGTACCCTGAGTAGTTCCTGAAAGTAAAACCAGAAAACCTTCCATGTCCTCTGCTTAATTTCTGTTTCACTTGCCTAGTTTTCACAACAAGATTTCTGTTATAATACCTTCAATCCAACCATCAAATTAACCTTCTTATGACTAACTTTAACCTCTGGTCCAACCCTCTTTTACAAAATAGCATGCAGTGGTATTCTTTTGATTTACAGACATGCACATTTAAGTCTTCTGAGGCTTTCTGAAACAACTATTTGCATTAAAATACACTAAAATGAAAAATGACAAAACCTAGACTAATAACATCATTTGGACTAGTTGTGCCACAGTGTGATACCCAAAGGAATCAAGCATTCATTACTTTTAAACAAATTACAGAAGCTCAGTTCATCCAGAAGTTACAAAAGAAATTACAGTATTAGAGTACTTGCTGTATAAAAAGACTATAGTAACCTTTACTTGACTGCAGAATTCTGTGTTGCCTGGCAGTCAGTAAATTTGATTACTACGTTCTGATTGCTTCTGAGTTTGAACAGAATCAATGAGAAAGAACTGTTGACTTTAATGCTCTGAAGAATTCTTCTGAGGAGGGAAGAAATAACTAATAATTAAGAACTTGAAGATTTCAGCAGCCACAAGCAAAAGTACATGTTAAGGGGGTAATTTTGCTGAAAAACAATCTGCCTGGAGTTGCTGCCAGTTTAACAACTGTGACTGAGCATCTCTGCAGCACTGACGCTTTGCGTGGGGCACTGCATTCAGCATCTGGCTGTCTGCAGGGTCATCCAGCCTCTGCAGCACGGGGAGCAGAACGCACTGCCCAGCAAAGTATGCACTGGAGCAAGGCTACTCTCTTCTGCTAAAAACAAGGAACAGTTTTGGTGAAACGCCTTGCAATGTCAGTGAAGGACACACTGCTCCAGAAAGAGGGTAGGAACCAGTGTTAGAGCAGTCACAGTTTGGTCCCCTACTTATCATGAGGGAGAATTTTCCTCCCCTCTTTCCTCACTTGGTTGGCTTTAATCTCTCTCTCATCTCAACTGCCCAGTGAAGGCTCAGCCACTTAACAGGAGTCACTACCTATGAGTAGCTCTCCTCTTCACATAGGACTACAAAACAGGGCTATGTAAGGCCTGGCAAAGCCTCTCAGCTCCTGTTGGGAGTGAAATAATAGGTACTTCACTCTCAGTGGGAGTGAAAAAATCTCAGAAAACATTCTGAAAAATTAAAATCCAATTACTTTCTCAGTATCTGAAGGCTTCTTTATTGTAGAGCTCCAGCATATGACTCAGCAACACAAGTAAATAATAGAGATCAATTATCATTATAACCCAAGTGTTGAGGCAAGGTATTTGAAGCATCTTCCTGAGCCACACAGATGAGGATCAATCCTGCTTTATTCTCAAACTGCCATCATGGGTTGCAGCTCCCTGAAGAGTACAAAGCAAGCTAACTTCAGAAAATCCTGATGACTGAAACTCCTTAAATTTTGTTATTGTCTTGACAAATCTTTTGCTTTAATAAAAAATGTTGAACTTTGCATTCAGTGGTGCAAAAGTCAGCTCAAATACTGAAAAAAAGTCAAACTTGTTGATCTGGTCATACTTCTAAAGATCATGTCGGAATGCGTGTGTCTTGGAGAAATAAAAACCAGGGCACATGTCTCTGGAAGGGGTCCATGCCTTAGCAGAAAATGGTATGACACCTCTACAGTTTGGTCAGAAATTACTAGAATTCAAAGTCAGTTAAAAGTAAGTGTGCCGATACTCTTTCCAATCCAAATTTTTCCTGATCAAAATATGAACATAATTTCTTAAGTATGAACTGGAAGGTGTTAATTTTGATCAAAGGGGTTTGCATTGGTAACCTTTTTTTTAGCAGATAATTTATTTTATAAATATGTCTTTTACAAAACTAATATCATTATGATGCTGTTGATCTTGCAGATGGACAGCTATAATGGACTCAGACATCACATTAGAAGGAAAACACTTGTGAACTCCTATCTGTAAGTAATTTCTCTGTATTTTCAAATTCTATTAGAACTATGAAAAGGTTACTCTGTTTAGTCTGGAAATATTACACCCAAAGGAGAAGTTTAAGCAGCAAGAATAAAACCACCAGAATGCAAAGTATTCTTTGCACAAAGTATTCTAAATGAAGTATTCTTAAAAGTAGGTGATATATTATTTTACGGTGAGTAAAACAGTATGCAATAGTAATCTGTCTTTACGAGTAAGTTTGTAGGGCAAAAATATCAATCAGACTGTGAGCCATGAAGTAAACACTGAGCAAAATGACTACAGGGACTTCTGCATTCATTTGGATAAAGTAGGAAACTTCTGATAAATTACTCCCAAAAAACAGGAGGAAAAGTGATATTAAGAAACTGCTTTCTGTGTTGATCCTGAATCACGTGCAGAGGGCCAAAGCAGATACATTAATGCATGACATGCGAGGCAGTGGTAGAGCCTGTTTGACCCTGCAGAGCAGCAGTCCCCATGGCCAAACACTTTCCTCTCCTGTCAGGCTGCGCAAGAGTCACAGGTCAAGCTGGTGAGATGTCTGCTGGCACAGACACAGTGACATATAAAGCTAGATTAGCAAGTGTCTAAAGAAACCTCAGAGAAAATGGAAAAAAAAAGAATTATTCTTCCTTTTATAGGAAGAACTTCTCTGCACAGATCAACTGTGAATGAACCAGTTGGCAAGCAGCAAACAGGTCATCATATTTACTTCTCTCCAGAGCATGGGCAGAGATCAGACACCCTTAGGGAGTAAATTAAAAAGCAGTTTTATTCCACAGACTCTCAGTGTCATAGTCATATGGGACATTTTGTCGGTAAACCAAGCTTCTTCGCATTCAGTCATTGAGGCAGCGATGGCCTAAACTCTGCTGAAGGTGGCCGCTGAACTAACATTTTGCTACCTGTATATTCCTACATCAAATATTATTTTAAGTTAAACACTTCTCGCTCTTAATTACTTAGATAGATTTCACTACTGGTTTTGATATATTGAATACATTTCAATGTTTTTATAGATCTACTCATTAATAAGAAAGGGCTTTGAAAACATTCAGAGAAGTTGATCAGGATTAATTTTTAGAATAGGCTGATTAAACTAAACCAAATCCTTTTGGGAAACTGTTCTTTTAATATGAAATAAGGTAAACTGAATTAATTTGGCTTTTGCATTGGAAATAGAATATAGTAATTTCATTTCTGTATGACATACATACATAGTGCAGTCAGACTGAACCACTATAAATTCTTACTGTTACTTAGTACAGGAAAATTTTCCTAATTTTCCACTCAGTGCTAGGCCCAGGCAACCTACTCCCTTTTGGTGCCATCAATCACCAAAAAGCTATGTGATACTCAACAGTCAACACACAGGCAGTTTGCTAATACACCACCTCCTCTTTTTAAAAGGCAGTAAGCAATAATAAAAAGTATAAAGTTTTCTTTCTATTCACTGATTTGTCTAAAAAAATATGAGAAGGGTCATATTGAGCAGCAAGATTGTTGTATCTTGCAGCATTGAGCAATGGAAGGCATTTAAAAGAGTATTTTCTCTCTTCCCTGAAATATACACCCTTTATTCTGACCTTTAATCTGAAATAAATGGAATGTTTGTTAGAGATTATAACTTACATCTTATCAGGGTATCACAAGAGTGCTGTCTGCACCCTTATTTGTGATGAGTTTCATCATCCCTCTTTTTCTTGGTTGTGGTGATAGAGGCAGGTGCAGACAGTCACATTCAGAATCCTTACTCCTGTGGTCAGTGAGGTAACTAATTTCTTTTGTAGCGGCTCAGGTGCTTTTCCTGAGCCTTTGATACTGAATGCAACTTGAACCCTTCAGACACTGCCTTTCTCTAGTAGCTGTAGCGGCTTCGATTTTCAGTGACTGCACAAGTCACCAAATACTGTCTGCACACAGTTATTCCGTAAGATAGCTCAAAATTTAAGCCTTACTTATTTTGATAAGCACTAGCCCATTAATTCCATTCAATCTAACTACTTAGATTACTTAAATTTAAAACCACGACTAATTGCTGTCTGTATGTCAGCCATTATTGCTGTTTTCTTGTCTAATTATAGAGAGAAACCCTACCATATCTCACACAGTACTTAGAAATTGTAATATTAATCTTCATGAATACTAATAGTTGAAAAATTGAAACGGTATATCCAACTGACTGTTTTGTTAACCTGGGCCAAGCTATTTGTAGTAAATACAAATAATGAGGTTGGTGCTTTCCCTTTTCTTATTGATTTATTATATAGGTAGGCTCATGTAAGAAGATAAGCTATCACCCTTTGCATGTCAGAAATAAATGCAGCAAATAGTCAAATGACACACTGTCTCTCCTCATCAATACTCTGACTAACCTGCATCCATGCTTGGATCAAATAAAACTGCAATTTGTATTCTAAATTTTGTATCCAGTGGGACTGTGCTCACAGGATGGCCACTTGACCTTTCCACTGTGAATGTCAGAGCAAACCATATCTCTTAAAGGTAAAAACATCTGAGAGCTCCACTAGACCACTGAACATTCATGGTAGTACACATAAACCTCAGACAGCTTCTGCCTTAGAGACTTATTTAAAATACCATGGCAGAAACAAACCATTATGGACTTTAGAAGGCTCTTATGAATGTCTGGGATCTCAAACTTTTTTTTTTTTGGTTAGTTTGTTCTTTGTTAGTTTGTTTTTTAGTATTTCGAGTCTAAGGCTAATTATAGTCACCCTTTCTGCAACCGGCAGACTGAACAAAACTGAAAGATCCTCCCAGTGGTGATGATGCCTGCAGGCAGGGATATCCAGAGCTTCACCCCTGCCTAGATGTAATAGTGAATATATCTAGTGTAAAGGTGTTCATTCTCTTGGGGCACAGTTTAACAAGTCCTTCATATCAACAAATTCATCCAAATGTCCATCTACCAGATCCCAGTTTGTGTTTCTCTTCGGAACCAACCACAAAGAGCACTGTGCTCACTGTGGGGAGCGGGCTGTCAGTGTTCACTTCATGCTTTTAACTGGAAGCTGCTCTAACCCCATGGTAGGGCTCAGCTAAAGGGCTTTGGGGCAGTATTTAATTGATTTAATATGTCAATTAGTGCGTCCTTTTAAATGTTCAGATGCAATTTGCTTCCTTTATGCTCAATTTTCCAGAGCTGCAGAAAATGTATAGAGCAGGATGTAAAGTCCCAACAACAAATGAATGGTAGATGATTTTGCACATCTTGTAGCCTTTCCTGAAATTTCCATGTTTCTTGGTAAGCTCAGAATCTATCAGCAAGCTCTTTGTTCAAACCAGAGCTGGCCTTTCTGGTTTTTTCTTCGGCAGTGCCCAGCACTGTGAAGATGGGGGCAGCTGGGAGAGTTGCTGTCAAATTGCAGGCAATGCAGAACAGTTATTCATGGTATTGTTGGAGCAATTGTCGACATTTCAGCTCACAGATTGTCTGAATTACCATCTGACCTGTGTAAAGTTCTATGGTACCTAGCAGAAACCAGGAAGGATTGCTAGCAAATTGCCTGACTTTTGACTGTCTCCTCTACTCCACTAAAGCATTTTAGAGCAGCTTGTCCTCATGGCTGCAGCTGAAATAAAAATTATCCTCTTTTTATTCTTTATTTTTCTCTCAAGAAGCCCTTAAGTCATGCATTTTTTTGGATGGGATGGATCAAATTTGTATTACCAACTACTTGAATTTATTTCACTTGTGAAAATATATGAAAACATATATCTAAAAATTTAAAAGCTTTCATTTCCTTATATCCTTTTCCCTTTTTCAGGTGAAGGATTATACCTAGATACCTATGAAGAGCCTCTACAATTAGGAGACAAGTCCTCCTCTTAGAAATAGCAAGTCATGAGCACAAGGAAGGTGGGTACTTCATAATTTCAAGATATGTTTCAGCTAATGCATTCTGAGAAATCTTTCAGTCTCACAAAATGAGGGCCTAGAGAGGGTCAGAAAAAGACAAATGGTCTGCAATATCCCTTACTGACTCTTATTTTACTTATGCCTGGGCAATTTCCAATACTGGGAGCATTAAGTTTGCAGCAGTCTTTTTCAGGAACTAGGAAAACAGCACAACACTTTAATATCTTGAGAAAATTAAAGACAGAAAACCCCATTTCTCTAAAGCATTTTCTCAAAATGGAGCTCTATATAGCCACAGCTTGATTACAGCCTCTGCAGGTTGCTCAAGCAGATTTTTTCAACCACCAGACTGGTTAGAGAGAGCGTATTCTGTCTCCTATTTTGTTCTCTTGTTCTTGTTTTACCTATATTTATTTTACTTTACTGTATCTTTACTTACATCAAATGGTTTGCATCTCCACTTCTGAGCTGCTGATCCTTTACTCGTGAGAAGAAAGTTCGACTGAACTTTCCCAGAGGTGTCATCACAGTATATAAGCAGGGGAATTCCAGATACAGCAACATCTATGGTGCAGCTGGCAGTAGGAGGATTGAGATTAACCCAATGCCTTCATTGTATTTCCTGCCACAGGCTAGACCTTCCAGGGCCTCACGCTCTCCTTCAGCTGACTCCCAAATGTTGAGTGCCTGTGCAGTACGATGTGGCCACAGCACCTGGCCTCTGGCATGATCTTCCCAAGCCTTTGTTGTTGCTTTACTCCCTCTTCGGGAAATAGGGCTGCCTGTCCCAGAGCTGGTTTTACCCTGCTGGGTGGGTATGTACCTACTAACCCAGCTGGTTCCATCCTTGCCTACCAAAACTGATGTCTGCCAGAGTTAGTGGAGAAGGGAAAGCTGCATAGTCAGGCTTTGGAGCATCTAGAGCACCTGAACCTCCAACATGGGATGGAGGCACAATGCCTCTTCTCTTTTGCCTTAAGCTTTCATCAGCCTGGCTCTGTCCCTAGAGCTTTCATGGCCTTTGCCAGCACAAAGTCCTCATGGAAAAGAAGAAGAGAGGTGTAGGGACAATGTTTTTTTAAAAAAACTGTCTCGCAGTTTCAGGATTTGGGCTAGCATTAGACAAGATATTGGACTAAATATTAATCTAAATATTATTAATACAGTTTGGCATTTTCTTCGGGAAGCCTGTGTAGCAGCAGAGGTAGGCGAGTCTGGTAGCCACAGTGGTTGCAGTAGGCAACAGCTGGCAAATTCTGACAACAGCTGACAACAACCGGCAGGTCATTTTCAAAACAAGCTGCAGACTAAAGTATCCTAATTAATAGCCTTGTGGACCTTAACACAAAGCACAATGATAATCCTTCTCAGGCACTAAAATATTCCTCTTCATTATAATCATCCAAGTGCAAAAATACCTCGAACACTTTTATTTCTATCCTATTCATGTCGAGTTTTTTTCAAAATCCCATTCAAATTGGTGGGATTATGCTTCTTATGTGATTTTAAGGCCAGGATTTTAAGATTCACTCAGAAATTGACAGACACCTTGGTGCTTAGATAACTCCTAGTGCACTCAAGGAGTTGCTCTCTTGCAACACCCTTTATGTGGTAAGTATTTCTATAATAAACCCACATGTCAATTAGGTTATACTCCAATGATCTGCAGGAACAGGAGGATTTGAGGCATTACAAGCACCTAGGCCCTTGTTTTTTCCTGTGCCACAGTATTCTGAGTTTCCTGTGACCTTTGGCACTAAAGTACAAATGTTTGCATATACAGAAGTAGAGGTCGGGGAAGTAAGGGGTGCAGTAGTTTGTATTTCTCCTTGGAGGTAAGGACAGAGCAGATGTCTGGGATTTCACGTTTATTGACTAGCAGGACACACTTGTATTTAGTCACAGAAATATCAGTGTTACAGTACTCTCTGCTTTCATGTTTCTACTGTATCATCTGGTTATGTGTTTGCATCTGTTTGTATCTTTGCATCTGTATCCCATTCCACCTGCTTTATAAGGACCACAGTCTGCAAAGGAAAAGTTATGCAAGAGTTTCTGGTATACAGGAAGAGCAGTTTACATGCTCATCTAGGAAAAATAAGGGTCTCAGTACTCATGCATGCTATGTTTTCATCCTCTGTAACCAACTCTACTAATCAGATTGGACTAAGAGCCTTCAAAGAGCTACGAAATACTGTCTTAAAACTGCAAAGTACTGTCTCTAGACACTATGTTTGGGCTGTCAAGAGAACTGCAAATTCATCGGAACAGCAAAATTTTGAAGACTTTTCCCCCATCTTTTACTTTTGAATTACTTTTTATTTCAAAAACAGAACAAGCAAACAGCAGAAGATGGTGCAGAAGAAGGATGCCAGAATGGGGGCTGAAAAACTGATATCTTTGAAGTTCAATGCCTTTAAAGTACTACTAAATAACAGTAGTTTATGCCAGTATCTAAAAAAATCACAGTTGTTTAACTCTTTATTCTATTTTTTGTTAGCAAAATTAAGAATACAGGCTGTCAAGGAACAGTCGTGCAAAACTGTGCTGCTAAATAATGTTTTCCAAATTTTGTCCCATCTCAATTCCCCTTAATTTCTCTTTTAAAATTTGAAATTACTTTATTGTTTCATGGTAGCTGTAATCTTTTCATGGGGCAATTTTTTTCTTTTTTTTCCCAAAGGAGCACATAAATTTCTAGTTTACTTTTTTCCCTCTTTTGTTCATCAATATGTTGAAGAAAATACATTTTTAACAGCCAGTATTTTCAAAGTAAGCTTGGACTGATAGATGTGGGAGTTAAGAGTAAATCTTTAAGGACTATTGATAACTCCAACCTAAGTGTCAAATCAGACCAAACATTGATTATTGGATTTTTGTGGCTATATCTATCTATCTATCTATCTATCTATCTATCTATCTATCTATCTATGTTTATAAAATAAAAATACATCATATTAATGCATTGGACTTTTAATGATCATTAGCACAGGTGAGAATAAAAACTACAAGGGATAGATAGCTACGCTAGATTTACAAGATTTTATTCCTCGTACAAAAAAAATATATGCAGAATTACGCAAAAAACAGATCGTACCAAATTATTATTGTGGCTTTTTAATTTCTTATTTTGAGAGACTCTTTGCTGGAGGTAGCATCTTCACTCTTTCAGCAATATCATATAATTCTTATAAAGCCTCTGTTGTTGAATAAAAAGACTGCCTGATGATGTTAGCTTTTAGAGCATTCAGGAAAGATAACGAGTTCCATTTTGTGAACATCATAGTATTTGAATGGGAGAATTTACAAATATTAATATATTGTATCCTATTGTCTCAGAAACCAAAGCAAACAAAACTAACCCTTTTTTTTTTTGCTGTTTCAGACTCTCAAATTTTTTTGCGTAAGTATTGACTTGAATGCTTTATTTATGGTTTTTCCTCCATTTCTACAGGAAAAGAAAGCCCTATAAAACATGACTCTACATCTTACTGTTTAGTCCAGCTTTAATGTTCTGTTTTTGAAGAGAGAGATGACATGTACCAGAACATGGTATCTGTGTCTTTTGAGTTTAATAATATACAGTTTTTACCTAATTCTGCACTAAGCAAATTGCACACAGTTCTGACAGCTTCTTAATTTGATTCAGGTATGCCCTTAAGGAAAAGATAGCAGGCTATGCTTGAAAAACATGATTTAAAATTTATTTGAACATGAAAATGTCTCATTATCTCTGACATGTTTCTGAGTAATAATGGTTAAACAATAAAGAAGTGCAATCATACATTGAGTTGATTCTCCATATACTGCTTAAAAACAACCTGTTTTCCTTTGTGAAGAAATTTAAATACATCTCTACTCTGCTTTTGTGAGACTCCACCTGGAGTACTGTTTTCTGGGTCCTCCAACATAAGAAGGACATGAACCCGCTGGAGTGGGCCCAGAGTGGGGCCATGAAGATGATCAGAGGGCTGGAACACTTCCATGAAGACAGGCTGACAGAGCTGGGGTGGTTCAGCCTGGAGGGGAGAAGGCTCTGGAGAGACCTTAGAGCCCCTTCCAGTACATTAACGGAGCTACAAGAGAGCTGGAGAGGAACTTGTTACAGGGGCCTGGAGTGACAGGACAAATGGGAATGACTTCAAACTGAAAGAGAGTAGATTTAAGTTAGATATTAGGAGGAAATTCTTGACTGTGAGGATGGTGAGGCACCAGAAGGGGTTGCCCGGAAAAGTTGTGGATACCCCATTCCTGACAGTGTTCAAGGCCAGATTGCATGGGGCTCTGAGCAACCTGGTGTAATGGAAGGTGCCCCTGCCCACAGCAGGGAGTTTGAATAGATAATTTTGAAGGTCCTTTGCACACTCAAATATTCTATGATTCAATGATTCTATGATTTTATGATAACCACTACATTAGAAATGATGCACATCTTCTCAGCAGGGTTTGTGAGATCTACTTCTCGCTCCACTTAAATCTGTAACTAAACTTCATTATATTTCACAAGTGCAAGTCTGGTTTTGCAACATATTATAGTGTTTGATTCTTTTCTTGTTAGCATTTTTTATGCATGTGACTGGATTTCTTCCATAAAAATATAAAAAGAATGTTCTAAGAAACTGAACAGCTTTCTTCTAATGAGAACCACTACTTCACTTCAGCAATACTGTTGCTAGCTTAACAACAGATACAACTTTTTCACAAAGGCCGGAAATCATCAGACTTAGTTTGGTTAGCTTGGCATCTGCCCTACTGAGTCCATTTATTTCCCTTGTTTCATTGAAGAGACAATTCAACTGAATTCCCCATCTTTCAGAATACATAATTAAACGTTAACAAGTATTGCACAAAGGAAAAGCCACATCTGTTCCTTGATTAAGGTTCTCTCGAGCAAGAGAAGTGTGGATTAAGATGTCCCAAAGCTCATTTTCTATGCTTGACCACAAACTGTCTGCAACTCAGACTCCGAAGGAGGTTTACGTCCACCAGCCCAGCTCCTGAGTTGACTCCTGACAGTGACAGCTCTTCATATTTTGACCTTGGATAAGCTTCTTCTGCCCATTGAAAACCATTTGGAGATACATCCCCACATGGATTATCTGAGCCTGTATCTACACTAGACACCTGGACCTCCTCCAGGAAAACTTGCAAGTGTTTCTCAGTGTCAGAAAACCACAACAATGTGAACAACAACTCCAGTAACAGGACAGTGTCTGCAAGCATGCAAGTGTTCAATATTTCTTATAAGCAGAATGGTGAAATACAACAGCTCTGTACAGTTCTAGGCTTGTTTGTTGGGTTGGGGGGGTTCAAACGGTATTTTAAAAATATGCCTGGCGCTTTTTTCCAGCATCTTCACTAAAAGTCACTTGGAATTGAGGCTGTGGAAATAGTGAAAGTTATTTTGTTGCTGGAAACAGAGAGAAGAGGAAAGAGCCTACCCTTACCAATCTCTCACTAAGAAACATCAAGATTTATCAGGCAGACCCAAGGGTAGTTACAAGGAATTGGTCAAAATGGCTTAAGTTGGAAAGATATGTGGGTTGTGACAGATGAAAGTCCTGGGTGCCTGCCCTGGCATTTGCCTGGGTGCAAAGACCCTCCAGCTGCTTCCACTGTGCAGACAGTGCTAGCAATGGGGAAATTTCCAGTCTTGCCCTATTCCTACAAATCCCTCTGACCTCAGATGTTCCTCCTTCTTCTATCATGTCTTTCCTATGCAAGCCACATTCGCAACTGGGAGCCCAAAAATGACACAGTTTTCTCTCTCCTCTCCTTTGCCTTCTCGGCATGGTTTTCCAGTTATCAGGGAGTCTCTCTGGGCTTCAGCTGCAGATTGGATATAAACTTCAGGTTTACAAGAAAACTAAGCAAGTTTAGTAAACAGAAGGGATTATCTATACCATCTGTGCTTTAAATGTCATTTTGAGTGTTCCAGGAAAGGTCACCTAAGACTGGTAGTCCAAGACCAAAAGACCAAGTCTATATGTATGTGGGATTTTAGTGCATTTAATCATGGGGTGCATCAAATTTACACCATCCTACTTCATATGTGAAAGACCTTTTCTCATGGTTCTTCATTGTGCATGAGACTCACAGCCTTTTAAGATCAAATTACTTTTATCATTGACCTGTAGAATAAATGTTAACCAGTGGTTTCCCTAGTGTGTGTATTTCCTTATCAACATTTTGCCAATGTTAGCTTTAAGAAAGTCAATTTCTAACTGACAGGGCAAATCCAATTATGATGTATGTTCTCTCTGGAGAGGTCATTTTCAAAATGGACTTTAAAACTGGACAAAGGTTTCCTGGTAAAGTAAAAGTTTAAGCTTTTAAAATATTTCTATGCTAATTTACATACAAACATAAACACAAAAATTTTCATACATGCTTGGTTTTCACAATTTGTAAAGGTATTTCCTACTAACTTTTTATAAAAGTTACAGGCAAAGTAGAAGGACATGATGTCTCATTATTCAGTTATGTTTTTAGGAGGCAAAAGGTATAAAATGTAATTTTTTTCTGTGTAATGTTTTGTGGGCTGATGTTGAAATATGTATGTGTAAACCCTTCTCTATACATATAATATCTAGTCTAGAACCTATCTAGTCAACCACTAACTGATGGAAAGCATAGTGGGAATTGACAAAAACTATATTGCGAATTTTTTTGTTTCAACATGTGGTCCACAAGGACACTCCTTTTTGTTTAGCCTTATTGATCATAATATGATCCAAAGAAGACTCTAGCCGGAAGAAGATTAAATAGTACAATCAAATGGAAATGAGAAACAATAATTTTAATTTGTGAAATACTCCATTAGCATATTTTATCAAGTAATGACATGTTTAATTTGTTTCAGCCTCAAGATGCTAGGCTTATGTCATTTACTTTCAGAGTACACCAGATTTATTCTGACTGCTGCATGTGCTTCCTGTTGGAAATTTTGTTTTCCCTTAACACCTACATTTGATGGATGAAAGAATGATCTTTTGGGGCTTTGAAATTAATGCAGGCAAATTCTTCAGTGCCATCCTAATCATCAGTGAGATCTCTAAGTGTTACCTTAAAATAATAAAAACATTTCCAGACTACACAGATAAAAATATCACTATAAGAGAAAGATCTCAAAGAAATATCCAAGCAGGTTGGGAGGAAATAATTCCAAATATGAAATCTCTAATCTAACACCTATTGAACTCAATAGAAGGTACATAAAATAAAATGCATATAAAAGGCAATTAACTAAACCATCCTAATTTCTACATACAATACTGTGTCTTTACAATTTGCCAGTAGATTTGTGAAAGTATGACTGGCAGTGTTTGTTATCTGTGTGTTCTTCCAAACCCAGAGGCTCAGTATTGCAGGCTGTGACAAGCAAAGGAAGTAGAGATTTCTTTCCTTTCCTCCCTTCTTAAAGAAAACTTTGCTAAATTTCAATCCTAGGCACATATCACCACTTCACACATTTTTCTTCTTACTACAGTTAGTGCCTCAGCAATTTTAATAAATCAAATTAAATTAAGAAGGAAATCAACAAAAGTAGAGCTAATATATCAACACAATTACTGATAACAATTACACCATGTGTACCGCACTGGTTATCAACAAAAAACATGTTCTGAACCTTGTCATCTAAAGCACAGTAGATAGATTGGTTTTTATTCTTATAATTATAAAGAAATAACATATCCATCACCAGAAGTTTTCCAAAACAATGTACATTATTCCTCAAGGCACAAGAACTTATTAGCAAGAGTTGCTAAATATCCCATCCCTTGCACAGTATCAGGCCACCAGATACAGGTGGTTTGAGGTTTTTAAGTCTTTACACAAACAGATTAAACAGCCTGAAACATTTGTCACACTTCCTTTTGGATGTTCTCTCACAGTCCCTACTACCCAGCAGAATAACAAGTGTCCTAGAAATTAACCTTAATGATGAAGGAATAACCCCCTGGAACATTTGCTTTCAAAGCTGTCAGTTTTCAGCACAAACGTGCCACAGGAGAAATCAGTGAGGCGGCGGCAGCAACTCCTTATCAGCTGCCAGGCTGGGCATTCAGCCCCACAAGTTTGAGGAGCATTTCCATACTCACTGCTTTTCTCACAGCTACCCAGGCAACTCATCTAACCCATCCTCAGCTGGAACTTCACTCAGCTGAGAGACTTATCACCAGGACAAATTCCTCAGCTGTCCTTGGGACCAGTAACTTCCTGCCCAGTAGACACAGCAGCAACAGAAATGAGGTAGGGGTATGGGAAAAATTTTTTAGGATCAAAGAAACTGAACAAAATTTTAAAGATCTTTTTTTTTACAAATATCTTTGTCCCAAATTTGTGTCAGAAGAAACTTCAGACTGACCTTTGCTGTGAATGGAATAATAAGGAACAACCTTTTCAAATTAGTAATTACAATCAACCCCAGATAAACTTTCACCCAGCAACAAACAAATGCACTTATCCTTCCATAATGAGACCACATGTAGCAACCCAGGGCCACATCCCAAACTATTCATTCTTCCTCTTACCTTTCTTTGCACTCGTTCCTTCAGCTCCCAGCAGTGTCTTTGCATCTAATCAATTTTATTGAGCTGAATTATTATTGGCCAGAATTTGCCTTCCTTTTTCTCTCAGAAAAATCAATGTCAAATAAAAAAGATGAGTCCTGAAGCTGAAAATTCTGTCTAATATTATCGACTCTCACCTTGAACTCAGCTGGAGGCTTGCATCTGCCTTCAGAACACTCCGAAAAGTCACAGAGCGCTATTGTTAGCATCATGTACTAGCTACATTAGTTTGCATTTTATTTCCTAGCATGCTTCTTTCAGAAATAGTACATGAAAATATTCATGCTCAGATTTTATTTTCACTGATGCATGTAAATACAGACATAAGTCATTCAGAAAGATGTATGGGGGAATTTCGCTAAGAAAGTTAGAACCAGTAATATCAGTTACAGTCCAGTACAGAAAATGTATCTTTTATACACTGAAATTTATCCATTTTAAATATGATCTTGAGTAGAAAATAATTTCAGAGACTTTTGTGGGGCTTTCAAAAAGAGATGGTAAAAAGCTCTATTCAGTTTATTCTGAAGATGAAGCAAAACAGCTGTTAATTGATGTCCAGAGACCACCTAGCAAAAGGAGGAGAGCTTTGTTCTCAGTATAACTGGGATAATCCAGAACACCTCATGGCATGGCATTATCCACTGCCTGTGCTTGTTTGAACAGAGTTCACTGCAGCCTAATACATTAAATCCACAACTTTCATCTGAAAGCCGTTGACTCTGATATAATGTGCTTCGCTGGTAAGGGCAAGGCAGGTAAAGGGAAATTTTTGTTTGTTCAGAAGTTATGGGAATTGCAAGGGAGGTGTCAGGCCTTTCTTTTTATCCTCCTTGATAACAATCAAGTGAGGGCTAGAGTCACTTTATAAATAGCAACAGAAAAGCATTTGATCATGGTATCAACTAACTAATATGTCTTTTTTTTTCCTCTTGGATGATGACAAGATCATCATTTCAAAGCTCAAGTTTTAATTATTCAGTTGCAAAACAGTGAATCTTAGTGAACTTTTGTCACTCTCCAAAGAAACCCATATGCTCTGAAGCTGCATTTATGGACCAATTATTTCTAAGAGAAACATTCCACATGTGGCAAGGCACAAGCCAAACAAATCCAGAAAACGAAAGCATCCTCTCACTTTTAACATTTCCGTGAAATGTGCTCCAGTGGTGCAACCTGAGGCTAGGTTCTTTGAATATGTTAAAGTACATATTTCATACATTATGTATCTATTTTTGGAAGATAAACTGCTGTTTTTTCCTTAGAGACACATCAAAACTTAGGAACAGCCAAATAAAAAAGGGCTCGTATGGCAAAAGTTCATCTTTTTTACCCAGCTGTCTAAAGTGATGCAATAAAAGATATTACTCCTCACAACCCAAACCCCACTATACATATGATTAATGCACCTTTTGAAAGATGCTCACAACCTCTACCTGCAATAAATCTTTAGTGTTTACACATAACAGGCTATGTTAGGGCTTTTTGTGAGGGTAGTGTTATCCTTCTGGCTGATGTCTGTAACAACCAAAATAAACAGGGAATATGAGGACAAACTCCTCCTGGTTTCTAACAGTCATCTAGGGAGCCCTGCAAACACCTTGTCATTTCTAGATGTCATTCTGGCATACGCAGTCATGACCCAATCATTGAGTTAATTATTCTACAGCCAGACAATACAGGTTGTTATGTGAAGGCTGTCCTGATTGCTTTTAAGCACTGTTTTTTGAGACAATTCTCCACTCCCAAATTCATCTGAAGCATCAATTTCAACATTTAGGGTGTCTTTGACAGTGACTCTGTAGGGAAATGCCCTTTACAGGCTGTCAATTTAGATAAAATTGTCAAAACCAAACAATAAAATCAAGTCTGATTCTGTGCACAACTAGTAACAACAAATTTCTAAAACATCTTTCATTCAGATAGAGGCAAGAAATTGATATCTTAATTAACAATGATGGATGGAAGGCATCCTTGTTCTTTTCCCTGTGCCATGCACCCTCTTCACCAGCTGCAGAAGAGGGTAACAGTGTGTGGAGAAGTGCAGCCACTCAATGCCATCTGATGCTTTCCATACCCAGCATGGGCACCAACTGATATAGTGTAACATTTCATTGTCCTTTAAAAGAGTAGTTTTGGGAAGAGTTTCTGCACTACAGATCCTTTTATCCATACTGTGTCAATGAGCATTGCAGGAGCTGGAAACCCTAGTGCAGTTACAGCAGTGAAGTCCCTTCTTAACATGTTAGAAAAGCTTCAAAATGTGCTGATTGCTATCAAACTCACAGGGCTCCAGTTCTGGGTTTTGGAGGCATCACAACTCAAACTCACATTTTTTAATCTACTTTTCTCTGTTTTCTGTTTATACTACAGTGAAAGCTGGCATTCAGGAAATCAGTATGACTGAGGAACTGATGAATTATCCAATAGCAGCAAAATCTCCAAAGTGTACTTCTAAACTTATGAATCGAAGACTTTACCCAAATTTTAAAAATCTCAAGCTGAAACCTTGCCAGTTGATTTGGAGTTTGACACTGGTGGCTGTCCTTTCCCTCCTTTGCCCTGAAATCATCCTCACAGAATTAGCTGCAGGTCACTGGCATCGGAAATGCTGCTCTGTGCTGCTCCAGCAGCCCTACGCTTGTCTGGACTGGCAAGAGAGCCAGCCAGCACCCAGCATATTGTGTTGCCAAAACAAAGTAAAATAACTGCAGTGAATGGTTTTCCATGCTCTGCATTTTTTGAATATATTTGTACTCCAGGGAGCAAAAGGTTTTGCAAGATCCATATTCTTTTGCATGTGTGTATCCAATGAGGTCAACAGTCTTCCTGGATTACTTGAGCGTGTGCTTTTATATGTATATATATATGCCATAAACAGTCTCGCCTGCTTGATCCGCCGTGTAGGCAGCAGATTCCCACTGAGGTGCATCGCTTGTGCTGAAATCAAGCAGTGTAGGTGGTGAGTGAAACTTGGACATCTGTATTCCAGGAAGATCGTGGCTAATGTTGCTGAATTAAGTTGCCAAGCACTGTCCTTGTTAATAACTGACTAGTAACACAAAAAGGGAAGTGGCCAGCTTCGGCAGACTTTGACACGCTGCGTAAATCAAGCGCTGAGTACACAGAGGGCTTTTAGGCTGTGCCAGATGCTCACAGGCAGGCCCCCCCTCCTCACTGCCTGTAAATGGATTAAACTGTCACAGCATGGCCTAATATAAACACCATGCGAACAGCAGAGCCTGCAGCAGCAGATGCCTGGGTTCAGAGCCCCTGGGGTGACAAGGAAGCCTCTGTGGGCCCAGCTGTGCCACCCCCGGTACCGTGTGATGGCCCCTCAGGCATCCCATGCCAGAAGCCTTGGAGCGGCAGGGGCCGAGAGAGGTGAGCCCAGAGGTGACACTCCCTGCTGTCCTGGCACTGGGGAATTGCTCTACTCCCTTCTCTCAGGAGCAGACAGCCCCACTAACATGACTGAAGCATTTATTAGCACAATCGCTAGCCACCCGCATAAAACTGAACAGACTATTCACAACCTTGTGTCTTCTCCTTGCTGGCCCACTTCCGAACACAGTAGCCCATCAGACCATTTCCTTACTCAGTAGCCACAAATATGCTGAGTGATGATGGCACACATTAAATCTTATCAGAAGGAAGCAGAACTGATACATGTTCTCCTCAAATGCAGTTTAAAAGTATTTCTTCTGGGTGTAGACTCAGCAGTTGGTGGTAGGCTTTGGCTGCAGGGCTCCATCTCCTGGTTTTAGGAAGATATTGTCTGACATAAGGAAACAGCTCATTTTCAAAAATACTTGAGAAATTACGACATTATTGATACACTGGAGAGATACTGAGATGGGTTAAAGATCTATGTTATTTTTCATTTCTAAAACACAACAAACATTACCAAGATTTTATGATAATATATGCTGCTGTGTGTAGCTTCAAACTTGCTTCCTTGAGATTAAATTAAAACCCTCTGACTACCTAGGATACTCCTGCTGTCACTGAAGCAGTGTGCTAAGCTGGAAGGGACTTCATTTCCACTTGAGCCTTTAACTAGCTGCTGTAGCTGAACTTTAAAGATCCCTTCCAACCCAAAGTGTTCCATGATTCTATGAAAACATTGCAAAGAGGCATTTTGCTGTTTTTCTTTTTCTCAGACAAGGTCACTGGGGACATCATCTTAGATGTGGGAAATGGAACAGCTGCTCCTCTGTGATGTACAATTTTCCAGACCCCTATCATCTTTCTTTCTAGAATTCATCTCACCAGCTCTGTCCAGACACGCTGGAAATACTGACCTTTAACATGGGTATGTCCTCACTAGCACTCATTCATCAAATAATTTTGAAATGCATTCTTATTGGGGTTTTATCTCAATCAAATGAAAAGACTAAGAGAATACTTTCACATATTTATCATCCACATGCTAGTCAGGGACAGAAAATCAGCAATGTGGTCATCTCATGGACCCAAAGCTGACTAACAGCATAGGAGTTGCCACATTTCCCTGCACTGCCTCAATGCAAAGGTTGAGCAAAATAAAATAAAAATAATCACAGCAGAGCAATTTGGGCAAACCACTCTAACAATAATCCTTATATGAGAAGTGAGACCCAGCTTTACTTGCAAATACTATTGCTCATACTAGCTTCCGACATACATAAAACATACCTGGAAGGTAGAGGATGAAGGTCAAACCTTGAGGTGATCTATAAAGGCAATGATACCAGAGGAAATGTAGCACTTGCAGTGAAATGAGTAAGATAATCTGCTATGCAAGAAAGCAGAGATCACCCCACATAAAAGTCCTGCTTATTATTTTTAATTGTTGAACAGAAAGGCTTTTGAAATACTGAAATAGTGCACTGAAATATTTTTATTTCAAGCTATGTATTTTAATGATGACTTACAGTGCAGTACCAGAGAAGGCATCATGAAAAGTCTGCATTCATCACAGTCATCATTTACAGTTACTATTTGAACATCAGTCCAAAAGGCAGAGCATATCAAGGAAACACCAGATACTTATACCACAATTCTTGCAGTCTCAGCTTCTCTGTTATCCATCACTCAAACAGCCAGAAAAATTCTTTTGGTTCTTGCTGTACAATATTCTAAGAGGCCTGTCCTTATCGTCCCTCTTTCTGAAGCCAATGGAAATCTCCTGTTTTGCAGTGGTGATGCATCTAGTCCCAGCTCTTTAAAAATGCCACTACCAGCAGAAATGATTCCTCTTCAAAGCAGATAAAACTCTACATGGATCTGACATTTTCAAAGGCTGCAAAGGCAGACATGTGGGACTTAAAGACATTTGACCCTACTTTCAATTTGCCCCGTCCCTTTCACTGTCTCCTCGAATATGACACATTTTTCATACAACTGTGGGCACAAAAAAATCCTACAATTTTCTGTCATAAGGTGCTGTTTTCTCTGTGTTGCCGCATCTCTTCTCCCCAAAGAACATTTTACCTGTCAATAGATAACATAAATATAACGAATGGTGTGATGTTGAAAGGCAATTTCAATGTAAATGAGCTACATGACAGCAAGATTTCAAGTGTAGCAGCTTTTTCGTGTCTGTAATAAATGACAGGTTACTCTGCTCAGTGATCTCAGTATACATTGAGGAGTGTTGTGGCAGTGTTGTGTCCACATTTCAGGCATTTTGCAATGCAGTGAAGTGACCCTTAACAAACACTTCAACACACCCTTTTGATCAGTTTGTGGCATCTTTGATCTCGCCACGCAACATTTTCTGCTGCATCATTCCCATAGAAACATGAAAAAAGTATGGGAATCAGTAACCATATAGTACTTTTTTCTCTTTTCTCTTTTTTTGGAGGATAGTACTTATGCATAACCAGGTTACAAAATAATTTGACCAAAACAATTATTTTGTAAAAATAAATTAGCATAAGGCCAAACGGAGGTAAAAGCTTGATAATAGCTTAAAATCAGACAGCCTTAGATTTACCTGCATTTAAAGTGGCAAATGAGCCACTGGAAACCAAATTCTCCCAGTTTTATGAAGGCAAAATTTTATTAACTTCACACCATACACAACTTCCAGATATTAGTCATGAGAGTATTGTGCATGACTACCATGTTCCTGCAACTTACACCTTTAATTGTTACCTAAGCTGGTGGCTGGTGGCTCCTTGCTTCTGTGACTCTGGGAACTGGCAGGGCTGACTTTAGCAAAGCTGTGGCTGAGAACATGGGGTCAGGCACTGCACTCCCTTGCACAGAGGATAGTAATGATAAAGCAAAGAGAGAAGGGCCCTACAGGCAAAGTGGGTTAACCTTGCCTTGCCACCAGCTGCCCAACAAGCCACTTTCTCACTTCCTCTCTTTAGCAGGACAGGGAGAGAAAATTTAATGAAAAGCTTGTGTGCTGAGATAAGGACAGAGATTGCTCACCAGTTACCATCACAGGAAAAACAGATTCAACTTGGGGAATATTAATTTAATTTATTGTCAGTTAATGGCAGAGCAGGATACTCAGAAATAAGAATAAATCTAAAACCCCCTTTCCCCCACCCCTCCCTTCTTCCTGGGCTTGACTTCATTCCCAGTTTGTCCACCTCCTTTGCCACAGTGGCACAGGGGCACAAGGAATGGGGCTTGCAGGTAGTTTATCACATGCTGCCTCTGCTGCTCCTTCCTCCTCACACCCTTACCCTACTCCAGCGTTGGGGGCTTTCCACTGAAGAGTCCCACATGAGCTGCTCCTACACGGGTCTGTCCCTCAGCCTGCAGTTCTTCAAGAACTGCTCCAGCATGGCTCCCTTTCCACAGGGTCAGTTCTTCAGGAACAGAGTACTTTACTGCACCTTCCTCCATGGCATATCTGCCTGGTCTGGCATAAGGTCCTCTGCAGGCTGCATGTGGATCTCTGCTCCACTGTGGACTTCCACTGACTGCAGAGGAGCCTCACCACGATCTTCCTCACAGGCTGCAGGGGAATCTCTGCTCCGGTGCTTGGACCACCTCCTCCACCTTGATGCCTGCAGAGCTGCTTTTCTCATTTTTCTCACTTCTTCCCATCGCAGCTCTTGCTCAGAATTTTTTTACTCTTTCTTAAATATGTTATCACAGAGGTTCTACCAACATTGCTAATAGGCTTGGCTTTGGCCAGCAGCAGGTCCATCCTGGAGCCTGCCAATGTGAGGCAGTGCCTGGTTTCTTCTCATAGAAGCCACCTCTGTGGCCCTCCACTACTAAAACCTTGTTGCACAAACTCAAGAGAAGAGGCAACCACCTCAGTAGTCCACTCTCATGATAAATGTCAATCAAGCCCAGAACTACCATATTTAAAATCTGCTTATGGGAATGTGGTATCAGCTTTTGGTCAGTGTTACTAGTGATACAGAGCTGCAGCTGTATGAATGTATATCTGATGTTAGGAACAGCACATCAGCAGATACAGCGAAAAAAACAAGATTCAGCTGAGCGGAGAGCTGGAAACTGAATTCTGAAACTTCAGAGAGTAGTCCAAGCTTCAAGACAGTAGAAATCAAATGTGCCACAAATTCTCCCACTTCATTCCCTAATTATATTTCTAACTCATTTAAAGCTGAATTCTGAAAATTATTATATCAGTATATAATGCTTTATGAAGTCTGTACAAAACACTGCACTACTTCTTTTGTTGTAATTGTTTCTTTGTTTACTTTTTCCCTCTGTTTTCCCCCACATTTTTGTATGCATCCTTCCTCTGTACAGCTTTGAAATGCAGCATGAGATGCCAAAGAGCAATGAGGTCACAGAACAATAGCAATTTTCCTGATTTTTTATTGAATTTCAGAATGCACATTTTCTGTTGCCCTGTGAATAATGAAATTCAACAGAACTATTTTAAAAAGATGGAGAAATCAATAAAATGTTCTGGTTTGTTCTAAGGAAAGCTGCATCTGTGAATCACTAAATTTCCATTTTGTCCCCAGACTACCATTGCTTGCTTTTCCTCCCTACCACATATTACTCTCTGGTGTCTCAAGTGTGCCATAAGGATCAGTATTTGTTTCCTGAAGTTGAGAGAGAACTTTTTGATGCTCAAGTTGAAAGAGGTGATGTATTGTTCATGCCTGCATTACCTAAAACAGTGTTTCTCAAGCAAGGGGCAGGAGCTGATAAGCATGTGTGTCAGTCCTCAGTACAGATAGCAGCCCACAGTAGCTGAAACCTTTGAGTGGGTCTCTGAAGATTTCAAGGCAGAAACCAGCCTGTTTTTTCCAAGCATATTCCCCAGTGTGTCAGCTGTGGCATTCTTAAATATAAAGGTATAGATCAAGCTCTTTATTTTTGTCCCCCCTTCCCAACAGCTGAATTATTATAGGGACATGATGCACAAATTATATCCTATTGGTATTTGGGAATTGCTAAAGGAATGGCATTATTGCCTACAAGCAGCTAATTCCACATCTTCCACTTGGAGAGGGAGGGCCTCTTTGCTAACAGAAATGAACCACTGGCCAGGCAGAACAACACCAGATCCCACCGGCTACAGCACTCTCCCAACTACTGCATGAATTCAGCTTCTCAGATGGGACTCCGGTGTGCAACAGCAGAAACCGAGGAGCCAATGTGCAGAAAACAAGCCCTGTCACAGAGAACAGCTCTCACACGGGTTGCTCTCATTTTCCAAGCCTGACTTGTGTAAGTCATTTCACAGCACAGAACTTGTTCTTGTGTGCATTTAAATCCCTGGGTGAATTCCTACTGAATCCCTGGATGGCTTTGTGTTCAGCAGAATCTAGATCTGGTCATGGCAGTACACTGGCACCAGTAGTGAGCACCACACCATTCTCTATTTGCAGTAGTCCTGGAAGGCAGCATCGAGGCGAGAGGCAGCACAGGCTCACCGTTCCCACGTGTTTCCCAGCAATATCTTTAGCACCATGAATAACTATTTAACGCTGATGAGCGGAGCTCTCAAATCTGGGTGTATTTAAGGAAAGGAGAGAACTTACATTATTGCAAATCATAATTCAGCATCAAAATGAAATTAAAATTTAAATAAAAAATATGTTGTGGTATACCCAAGGGAAATGGTATTGTCAGAACTAAGATGGCAACAGGAAAATACAGCTGTAAGTGTGTTCTGTCATATGGCAGGTAGCGTGTTGCTGCATGTCCAAAACCCCAATCACAGACTTACACTGTATCAGCTATTTCTGGTCCCCCACCATCCCGTTAACAAGAGGGAGCAAGCAAGGGAAAGTCTGCTCAGAGCCTTTGCTTGTGTAATCTGCAAACAGAGCTACAACACAGTGGTGGTCCAAGTGAGAGCATGGTCTCATGGCACAAAGCACCAGCAGTCAGTACAAGGGGCTTTGCTTTACTCATCCGGGCAGTCCATAGGCTTTCAGTGGGTAAACCAAAGAAAGGTTACTGAGTAGGAACAGAGTTCTTGAAAGGTTTTCCCTGCTCCAGCGGAGTATTTTTAAATTACTTCATGGCCAAAGGAGCACCAGATGAGTTTCAAAAGAAGAGATGAATGTTTGGGGGAATGCTGTCTTTCTATAACACTGTAAGTGTAGCAAGAATTTTCTACTTTTTCACAGTTGGTGACATTACAGGATGAAAACCTTATTTATGTTATAAAAAACCTTGGCTGGGTAATACTTTAAAATGAAAAGAATGTTCATAAAATACGTTAATTTCGATCTTTGTTACCTTTTAGGGTCTTTAAAAGGGTATTTATTACATTACAGTGGATACCGTATTAATTCCTGTTACATTAACATCACTAACTGCATTTTTCTTAAAAAGTGACTGAGGTCTAATAAAATGGGGGGAATCTGCAGAACTAAATAAAACTTTAAACACCATTACAGCTGATATAACTTGCAGAAGCTGAATAAAATAAATAAATAACATACATTTCTATGCTCAAAATAGCTCAACTGCTGCTATAAAAATATTGTTAGTGCCTTCTGTTTCACAAAGAAGGCACTAACTCGCAGATATTAAGGCTTTACTTAAAGATACCTCAGGCATTTTCTTCACTGCATCATCAGTGGCTGGGCATGCATTAGTTAAAACTCAAATAATCTTTCCCCACAGTCTGTATCCTTCTTCCTCCCAGTGCATTTCAGCACTGGAACGTTACATACGGTATATGTATGCTGAGCTGCAAAAATTAGTCTGCTAGAAAATGAGGAAACCTCAGAATTAATCAGTAGCTGAGTTTTGTCTGTATTTGAACTTTCCACATGTAAAAGTTTGCGTCTGGGGTTTCAGCTCATTCAGAAAGAGGGATGAATGCCAGGCATGTACCTCAGGCAGTATTTCGACCTCAAGCCAAGTTTAATTTGTCAGTGGCTGCCAGGTCTTTTACACAAGTTTGTACTTTAGAAGGTGAGCCCCAGAGGTCACAGAGGTCCTACTCATTTCAGTGAAGACAAGATGTCCTTACCATGAGCCAGGCTGCAGAAGTAAAGTTTGGTCACCGGTGAAAGTCATTTGAAATTTAATTTATTTAATTAATTGTAATCTAAATATGTTTCTATTTTACCATACTCATGATTTGAGCACTTATTTCTGAAGCCTATCTAGTGAATTTTTAAATGTCTAACTCTTAGGGCATCTTGAAGGTGTATGGTACACGCCACTGACAGCATCTCAGGATCAGCTGCTAGAACCATTCCACTATAAGTAAAATAATAAGAGTTTAAATCAGACACAAATGATCATGCTGTCAAAGATTTAATGTATCTCCTCAGCATTTCTTGCTGAGGCCTGAAAATTATATCCCTCTTTCTCTTGTATTTCTGAAGATGAAAAGTTGTTGAAAGCACATACTCTCACTCCTACTGCCTGCCTTATCTAAACACAAGAACGGTAAAGTCAGAGACATGTTCACAGAGTTTTCCATCATAAGCAGTTATCTTCCTCATATCACTTCTAGACTGTGTATGTGATTAGAAGACTATTAATTCTAAGATTGTGTAAGTTAGCAATAGCTGAGATGAAGAAATTTTCATGCCCAGATTAAAAGGGGAGAAAAAATCTGTGAAGTTCCAAAATGTTTAGCAACAATGTTTAGTTTTTACACTTCATTTTCTCTGGCCAAGCTTAATCCAAATCTTAATATATTAAGTGTTATTAGCATTAATTTCCAGGCATGTGCTATAGATGAGGCCTAATCAGTTTCTATGCCATGTCATCTAGCATTCGTATGCAAATGTGTCCAGATCATTTAATGACATGAGATATTGTCCCTTAATCAAGCTACTGAAAACAGAAACCCTGCTAGAGAAAAGAAATTATCCCCACCGATGAGACAAAGAGAGATATTTTTGATTATGATTTTTTTTTCTCTCTCTCTCAAGAATTCTTTGGAGCTATTTTAGGAAAATTAGAGAAGTACATATTCTGTGGCCTTCAGACTTTTTCCCTAAGCATTTTTTTAACCAGTTCATTCTTTTCTTTGGCCCAAGTTCCCAGATCAAAGGGAGCTTGATCTCTCCAGGCACACCTCTGTTTGCTGTGGAGCCTGCCGCTATACAATGTGCAAGCGAGGTTATCAGTTAACGCTGTAGTTAAAATTAATTGTAATTAATTAGCTAACCTAGCTGTTAAATAGCTGCTGGATTAACAAAAAAACCATTGTTTAGTAAAGCAAAACGTTTAGAATTCTTTCTTAGTTTCCACAAAACCAAATTTGTTTATGGACTTTATTATCAGAACAGAAAAGCAAGAATTACTGTGGAATTCTACGGGCTTTGTTTGGGATTCATCTCATCTAACCTTGGCCAGCTCACATCAGCATTTACATCTGAGCTGGTTATGCAGTCTCTCTCTCTAGTGAGCAGCAAGAAACACGCATTCAGGGAAAGCAGTTCATTGCAATTTATTTTGTACATTTACACTTATATTTGAGTGAGTGATATCCTAATCAGTAAATATTTAAAACTATATCAAAACCATCTTTCACACGGACACAGAAGCCCTTCATATTAGAAAAATTAGGACCTAAAATCCAGCATAAATTTAGATATGGGGGGTTTATGATGGCTTGAGTATCTTTAATTCATCTGTCTTCAATGCATTTTGATACACTCTTTAATTAAAAGATCACATCCTTTTTCCTCATCAGATGCCTCAATTCCATGCATGATTAATGACCTCGCATTCAGTGACTGAGAAAGGGAATACAGGCTATGTGGAAAAGTCAGAATACTTGGCACCATACAACATTTTGATAATTAAAAGCAATGTGGTACACAGAAAATGAATTTTTAAAAGCTGTTGACAGGTTGCAAAACACATTTGTAAATAGTGAGGTCTCATTAAGGGCATGTATTCTTAAGGCCATGCTAGGGGTCAGTTCTTGGCCTTTGCATTTTTCACTTATGCTCTGGAAGAAATGAGAGAATCCTTACTGATCAAAGTGTGCATGTGATTCATAAAGAGGGTACACCGAAACAAATGAGTTGATAAGGTGCTGCAAGAAAATTACGTGCATCAATACAGATAATTGTAATTCAACAATATTCAGGAATTACAGACGTAATGAGACACTGTGTTGGGAACAGTAACTGAAATGATTGGGGCATCGTGTCAGTCAAATGGAGATTAGCTCCTTGTGCAGTATGAAAAGGGTATAACAGCAAAACAAAATGCCAATCACATCATGAATTAGCAGAATAATACCAAAAAGTGTTAGAAAGGTTATGCAACCTGGGACTAACAAGCCTCCTTCCGAGATGCTGTTCACAGTCCCAGCACCCACAGCTGAAAAAAGAATAAATTGGGTCTCTCTAGTTCAGAGGTGAACCAGGAGAAAGATCAAAGGATTGGGGAAACTGCCATGGTGGAAAACTGAAGTTCAGTCTTTATCTTAACAAAAAGGCTAAAGTGTGTCTTGATCACAGTTTCTAATTACCTCTAGGAGGACTAGAAATTTGATAATTGAGGGCTCTTCAGTGTCAAAAGCACAAACACAACAAGATCAAGTGCCTGGAAGTGGAAAACAGAGACATTCCAAAACAGAAATTGCATGTAATAGTACTATGAAAACTAATCACTCCAACAATTTAACAAAATAATGATAGTTTGTTCATACTACAAATATTTAAATTGAGATTTTCTAACTTTTTAAAAGAGATGCTGTAGCTAAACTAAACCTAATTCAGGGAAAAACTAACCTGTGCTACACTGGAGGTCAGACTAAACTACCATCTCTAAATTTAGGATCTAGAACACTGTTGCTTCATTTAATTGCTGAATGGGTCCTTTGTGTCTTATTTACAGTACATTATTCAAAACCTCATATACTTACAAAATATTCTTTTTTCATGGAATTTCTTTTCCTATATTGTTAGGGTGCAGCATCAGCATTAATCTATGCAGCAGGACAGGTGACGATGGAGAAATGGAATTGTGGGAATTTTGGGGAAAGAGCACTAATATGAGATTAAACTTGAAAGCATCTGCTAATTGTGGATGCACAATTTGAAAGGTTTGTACTTCATCTTTGAAAATACCTTGCACTTTCTAGCACTTCACATATTTAAAGCACAGCTCCTACCAGCATCAGTCATGGCTCTGAAATATCAATACTCCCACAAATCAAACCCTAGCAATTCACATGGAAACTCAAAAATTAACATGACACAGTTAGTGACAACTTGTGTATGAAAACTTATTTCAAATTATTCCTGCAACAGAGAACTGCAGGAACTCTGTGTCCAAACCCAGTTTGAGGCAAGAGTCAAAAATTTAATTTAGAGATAAGTCTTTCCTATTCTTAAATCCCTTTTTATGATCTGTACAGACCATTTTGCTCCTGTAGTGTAGAAGACAGAGATAATAAATAGCAATCTCCCTTCATTACCCAGTCCTAGTTAATCCTTAGAATATACTCTGTCACTACAGTCAGTCTCATAAAAGTCCCATGAGAAAATTATGTATAAAGAGAAAATGAAGGTACAGTATAATGCATCTATATCCATGATGCTGTCGAGACTTTTTCTGCAGTTCTGGTATTTCTTAGTTATCAAGAGTTTGAATTGGCAATCTTGGTGGTTTTTTCTGTTTGTAACAGTTGAGTTTTAAAAGCGTTGGTTCCTAGGTTCTTCTATTATCTTTTAAGCAGAAAAGCTATGACTGTCATTTTACCAGCTGGTTGCTCAATAGAGTAATGATTTTTCAGACCCAGCAGGATCGTGCCATACAGGCTAGATCAGGAATGAGCTCACACTGGGCAGCTGACATCCTTCTCTATCCCTACATGCTTTCTCACTTGAATTTCCTACACAACTGCTGAAGCAGAGTGTTCTGCTACCATAGATCACTCCTTCATAAACTGCAGCATGTCCATCCCTCACAACTTGTCTCTGGCCCAGACCTTCCCTGGTTTCACCCATGACTTCCTATCCATCCCTGCATGTGCACGGAGGTAGGGCTATAACAGTGAGATCTTGAAGGTGCAGAAAGTAAGGGGAGGATCTTTTTGGCATGTGTCTGCATGCAAGAAAGGTAGGGCGAAAAGGGGAAGTCCAAAGAAAACAGAGAGAGAAATCTGGAGAAACAGCTTCTCTGGACACCTTATCTGGTAGAAAGGCAGGCCTGGGATCTGAATCAGAGACCAGCCACCAGATCTTTCTATCAAAAAAAATTGCTTTGGCTGTTAAGCACATTGGGATGCAGTGGGTGCATGGAGCAGGCTGAAGGCCAGGCAGAGGTGGCAGAGGCCACTGAGTGGCAGCCACGCCTGTGAGGCTGCTGCAAGCCAGGCTCTGGGCAGCGTCCTGGAGCTGAGCAGCAATGCTTCCCTAAACAAGCTGGGGCACCAGCTGTACTGGTGTGCATGGGCAGCACTGCAACAAGGTTGGGAACACCAGACTGCCCCACTGTACTGGCCTCACTCTCCAGATAAGCATTCCTAACCTGACTACTTACGTACAGGGTACATAATTCTTTTAATAGCATAGAGGTGCCTGGGAGAAAGAGACTTTCTCTAGTATGCAGGGAGTATATTGTGCCTGACTAATTTATGGGTGCTTATTGACAAAAGGCATTATCTGTGTTTTCTATCCATTTAATTACAAATCTCTGTGAGTTTTGACTCATGGGGACCCATATAATAGTTTGATGAATGATTCTGTATTTTATGATAAGGCAATGAAATTTTTTGGTAGGATGTAGTAATTCATTTCTGCATAATTAATGGGTCACAGACAACACGTTACAGAAATAACTGATTGCTGATCAACAAGTATATAAAGGTGAGCCAAAGCATACATAAACTGCCAGTTATGAACCAGACTTTGTACCAGTGCCTTTGTAACAGCGGGGAATCCAACACAATGTGTAAAATTAAATTCTAAACAAATTTCCAAGGAGTCTTGGTCCTAGATTATTTATTGCCTGTGGTATCCATCTGAGACACCCTTTCCTCCTTCGGTGCCTTGTGTTCACTGTGGTGCCACCCACTTTATCTAACACCTGGCCTCACAGACTGTGGGGGTGGAGTTGCTACAATTGCCTTGTCCTTCATCATCACCTCAAATGCTTGGTGATTTCCAAGACCCTTCAAGTGGACAGTATTGACTGGAAAGTTGGAAGGATGGCTTGGATCTGCGTTGTGTGCAATGGAGAGGCAATCTGTGTCAGGAGGGCAGATGCTTCTCCCCAGAAACATTCCCATGACATTTCCCATCTAATGAATATGCCATTTGGGTCATTACATGTTCAGTATTTCTAGAAATTTGCATTTCACTTAATGACAGTGTGAATATCAGTCATTATCAAAAACTTTTTATTCTCTACACAGAGACTCTCAAAAAGGTAATGTTTCTTCATCTTATCTGCGGAAAGGTCAAAATTATATTACAGAGGATCCTGCTTGTATTCTGTTTGTATTTAACATCTATTTGGAGAAACCAGAAGTACATACCATGGCTGACAGGCTAGATAAGATGACAGATGTTGACACCTATAAACAAAACAGGCTCTCCATAATTATGCCTTAAGGTATCCAATTGTGCAAATCTATTTTAAAATACTAATGTTGCCTGGTATAAAATACCCAGTAGCCTAAGGTAGTGCTCCTACAGTTTATTAAGAACACGGGGAAAAAAAAAAAAAACAAAAGAAGCAATTTAGAAGCTTTCCATTTCTTGCTGCTGGAATATCTCCACAGAGAATCTCCTTATAATCAGCATAACTACTTGAAATTTGTGCATAGCTTTCATCAGCAAAGACTATGTCTGACTTGTCATATATTAACAGATGCTTTCCATGGCAAGTGTTTGGCTCCTGTGCCCTGGGTCAGCTTCCACTTGTATTCTGAATATAATGAAAGGTGGTGAGTTTAGCAGTTAAACAAGGCCAGAACTCCCAAAGCTTGGTGGTACGCAAAGGAGATAGGATCACATGCCTGATGTACAGGACAAGCTGTAAACTCTGCATTGCTGAGTTAGACACAGATAAACTCCATTGACCTGTATTTCTCTGTGATGACATATGCTGGGTGCACACCTGCCTGGCTCCTTGCAGGATGTGCTGCCAGGTGCAGACACCACAGCTGCTGAAGTCACCTGCCTCTGGTACAGCAACAAAGAAGGTGGCACGTGGCCATTTTATGCTGTAAGGGTAATGAGTTTTGTCACCTTGGATCATGAGGCTACAGACATTCTACTGTGAAGAAGCCAGCCCCACACATGGCCTCAGAGCCAAATTAACTGCTGCTGTGTATCGTCTGTCACAGGGTAAGTCATGCTGTGGTGTCAGCTGAGAGGGGATTTGCGAACATGCTCTACAGCACTTTTAGGGTATCCTTACTAGCGTCATATATGTGTCGGATGCTCTGTGTAGTGGCCACTTGTCCTAGAGGTCATAACAGCAGATAGTCCAGTGACACAGGGTCCTTCCATGAAAGTCCCTGGCCACTTCTGCTGGAAGGGTTATAATTTGCAGGCAGTCTGGGCTGAGAGTGAATTTGGGAAGGACCTGTCTGTCTCTGTGTTCGGGAAGCAGTAAATCTGTATGCTACTCATTTTCAGGGTGGTCTGTTGGGGGCTGCAGACAACTTGACAGGGTCTTATCTACTGTGAGGTCTTACATTATCTCAGCTGGTGACCTTTATCAGTGGCAAGACACTTAACAAGGTAAATCTTTCATCTGATCCATACACAGGCAGTCTTGACTTTGAACATACTGACTTTTACTGCAAGAGAGGCCTTCCCAGAATTTTATATCTGTGAACTAAATTTGGAAGTAGAGGTCATATGTTAACAGAGATGCCATCAGTGTAAGGGCAGGACATGTGGTATAAGGGAGATGCTGGAAAGTTAAGTTTTAAATCCTGTTCACTACATTATAATTACTTTTGCAATCTGCTTAGAACAGTATCAAGACATAATAAAGACTAATTTTAAGTAGAATAAATAAATAAGCAGTAAGATAACTATTTTAGAGAGTTCACTGTAAAACTGTTATAAAAGGGAAGTGAATGCCTGTGATTTGGCTTCAGTATCTGATTAAGAAATCTATCAACATTCATTAGATCTCTGTCTTTCCTCCCAAGACTAGAAAAAAACCCCATTTATTTACTCAGTGGCACGATGACTTCTTCCCTAATGATCTTTAATGTGAGTTCTTTTTGACATTCTCTGATGGTTTTAGAGCACTCACTATGATAACTCTAGGTATTTTCTCTGTGTATCATAACAACTGATTCAGAGACAATCACTCCGTATCCCTAGTTAGAGGCAGTTTTTCTTTTTTCAAACCAAAAGCATTAACAGCCCTTATTTGCTCTGAAATTTATCTACCATATTGCTGTGCAGTTATTCAGATGAGATCTTCTCTACCTTAAATGAAGCATATTGTAATGCATATAACAAGCAGCTAATCCTATCACATCTTTGTACAGACATCATGTAAAACACAGCAGAACCAAAAATAAGAATTTACAATCTAACACACACTATAGCCATTCAAAAGACTAAACATAATGTAACTCTGAGAAAAATCTCTCTCCCTCTTTCTCTTTTATTTTTCTCTCTTTTTTCTGTTTCTCTCTTATTACCTGGTGGATTTCTTTTTTACACAGAATGTGGCAGAAAAGGATTTTATATTCAAAAACATCATCAAGTTGTACTCAATATTGCCAAACATTTCAAGTTTAACCAATTGTAATCCTTCAGTAACTTCATATGGACAAAAATTAGAAAAAAATCCTCACTATTCATTGTACTGTTAGAACAAATATAAGGGGTATTCATGAGATACTGTATTTGAAATTAAAATCTCTATAGAGTTCTCAAAAAATGTATATTACTGAATACTGATAAAACCAAACCATTAATCACAATGGAAATATGCAAAGGATTTTTATATTGGTTGCGTGAATTTTTAAGAGGAGCTGTTATCTTGTAAATAAAGATTAAAAATGCTCTAAAGTTAAATGGAAAATAAAACAATCAGTCCCAGCAATGAGTGAAGGACACTGTCAGCTGACCCCATACTGCCATGCCTCTGTCAGCTTCAGGCAACTGCTACTCCTGTTGCAGCAAAGCTTAACACTGCTGATTGCTCGTATGCAGGTCATGGTGCCCTGGAAAGCAGAACAGAACAGATATGCTGTTATGGGCATCAAGACAGCAACTAGGAGATGAGTTTTTCCTCTCTCCTTTTACTGAACAATGTTTTAATACAGAGGAAAAACAAGGTGTTAAATAGATGAGAATAAATTCCTGGTCATACTCATCATGATGTGTTAGGAGATTCAGTGCTAACACAGTATCTTTCCCTCTACTTTCTATCTTAACTGCCTAGCTTGTAAATTCGTTATGCAATTTTCTTGGGTTTTGATAATTTAGCTTCTTATGACAATCACAGAGAGCTCTTTTACCAAATTTGCAGCTTTATGATCCTCAGAAGTTTCAAGGACTTCCAAATCAGGAAGCACTGGAAAAATTCTCTAAATGTATCAAATTCATTTGAGTCTCCCTCAACAGTAGTGTTGGTCCTGCGTCTCTTCACTGGACCATTTCCCTGTAGAGGCTCCAGACTAGAGGCACTGACATCATAAACCTGACAACACATAATCTAATTCTCCTTAAATATTTGCTCAAGTCAGCAGAGGTTATGGATATTCCCACCAAGAATGTCACAGTCTCCAACCAAATAATGTCCCAAAAAATGGCAAATGTCCTTTATGAATTAGTTCAAGCACTGCCAATGTCAGGTATTTGGACACAGCAACCCCCATACACAGCTGAAATCAAATTCTGTAACCAATATTTATAAATCTGTATTCAAATGTGGGTATTTCAATATGTATCAGGTTCATGACATCCACGGGCAACATCCTTGTCTTAACAATATACTGCCCTTCACAGTGAGCTGTTGACATGTCCATCTTTTTAGAATGGAACAAATATATACAGGTGGATCAAATATCACCATCAGAAACACAAAATAAGTATATCAAACATATGCTAAAGTCTGCAACATTGAGCATAAACTCCTTTCAGTGGATTAGAAATCAGTACACTCACTCATCCTGTTCCTGTTCTGGTGGATGCTACATGCTGGCTGTGTAACTCATTGCCTGTAGAAAGTGAAATGGCTCTACTGGAATATCTGAGTTGTCTTCACCTGAGAATGGTATGACCAGAGATTGCCCTTCCTCAGGCCCAGTACTTTGGGTTGGATTTTACGTTCTCATGACATAGGTGGTGGGTTAGAATTTAATTCTGGAGCATACACAGAGTATTCTCAGGGGACCTAAAATGGACTTCAGCTTTAGGAAAACTGAAATCATTCATGTGTAGACACTTGAAATTTAACTTCTTCCGGAAACCTGTAAAGAGGCTCTCACTAAGATATAGCAAAAACTTCTCCTCAAACTGCTAGAAATGTGGCAGCTGACTTCATTCAATCAGATCTTCTTGTCAGTGAAGCTTGACTGACAAGTCTAAGAGCAGTACCCGTGAGAACCTTGAGGAAAGAGATCCTGGTACCTCTGGCCAGTACAAAAGATGCAGTGTTAAAAAATCAGTACCTTCATCATGCCAGGACATGTAAACAGCTTCAACGGGAGAATAGATTTGTTCTTCTGTTTGAGCATAACCACCTGATGGATAGGCAGAGCTCCCATATTAAATGAGAAACATTCTGTTCTGATTTAAATAGCTTTACTTAATCATTAGGGACCTGTAAGATTGAGTAAATAGATGCCATTTGGAATATAAATGGTGGAGTCACTTCATTTGTTCCCTTGTGGCAGAGTACATCTGAAAGGATGATAAGCAAAGATAACATATCTTGAAATTCCGTCCTAATAAGCAATAAATTACCCTGCTGCAAGCAGGCTTTCAAAGTACGATTCACACAATTTCTCAGTTCAGAACACAGCCACATGCCTTGAAGGCCACATAAGCCACTTTAGAACCAACAGTAGATGGCAGGCCATGTAAATGGCCAATAATGAGAGAATCACATGAATCTCTTAAAATAACAGTAAATTAATTTCAGAACAGCAGAAGATCTGAAGCTAAAAAGCATTTTTAGTACTCTTCCATTTACCATCAATCCAAAGACTCTGAAAGAATTTGCCATATAAATAAAACCTTTCACTGGGCTGAAAGAGCTGAACAAGAAAAATCATATGCTCAAAAATAAAAAGGTGGCTTCTAAATATAAAATCATACTACTTGCTACAGTTTTAATGATTAGCTTCTTTTTTCAGTTCTTTCAACTCATTTCCGACCGGGATGTATTCAGAAAGCCTGGGGCTTCCATTATTTCCATGTTTAGTGGGAATAAAATACAAAAAATTAGGAAGAGAAAATAGACACAAAGGATTTGATTTAGACTGCATACATAAGAAGAAGGGCACAGCTGCATTTCCTTAGGTAATTCTGGTATAAATAGCTGAGAGAAATGCTCACAATCACAAAAAAAAGGATGTGTTAGTGTTTCAAAAAATTATCTTTGCTGAAATTAGCTGCTTCTCAGCTAAGAAGCAATAAGTAACTGATTTTGTGTGTCTTCTTAAGACTTAAACAGTGGGAAGCAAACTGGAATCTCTTAAAGCGCCTTCAGGCTGACCACTAACATGAAACCCAAACAGAGCTGTGACTGTACTCTTCTTGGTAGCTAGCCCAGCTAGGGCACGGAGGAGTGAAGACACCATGCTTAAGGAAGAACAGAAGCTTCTTTTGGTTCATCTCAGAGCATTTCCTTCTATTTTATCACTACAGATAAAAAAAAAAAAAACAACCAAACACAGAAATACTCAACACCATCATACCCAGCCTATAAACTTTTGAGCCTGAACAACTTTCACATGTACCTCAATTGTCTACAGTTCCTGCACCAGAGGGAGCCAGAAATCACAGCTCTAGAACTTCCCCATGACAGATGACGTTGCTTGCCTTCCAGAAATTATTTTTTAAAGAATTTCAGTGTCAAGTGATTTTTAAATGACACTGTAAACACCTCAGTTAGCATTGCAGACTTTAAATGATCCCTTCTTCTCCATGACACAAACTTAGATGACTCACACCACAGTGTGATATGCTAATATAGTTTTATTTTAAAATACAGCCAAAATTCCTGCTAGTATAAAACCTACTGCAGTTCCTCCTGTAAGAATAAATTCTTTCCCTTTGAATGTGCTAGATGACAGTGACATACAAATATGCCTTTATGTTACTCAGTAAGAATGGGGTGAGGAGATAATATAATGCCATCTATCTGCAATGAAATCATATATACCATGAAAACATTGAAGATCTATGCAAAAGGCCAATGTAATGATGTTGGGTTTATAAATGTTTAACACATTTATCTGTCTTAGATTTGTACATGAGATTGTAAAAGATTGTGAAAACAATGGTTTTTAAAAGGGTGTATTTAGCCTGTTGAAATAGAAAATGAGCCATAAAGTTTTTATCTGGGTGGGAACATCCAAAGAAATGTTAAAGGAGCAGGGAACTGATTTTACTGCCTTCCTTTATTATATACCAACTTATAAAAATACTGGAGATGTGACAGTTCAAGGAACAAGAGGGAGCATGGTGAAGAATAGTTTGGTATGGTTAGTTAGGCTTAGCTTACATCAAACCCGTTTTGGTTGTTGGAAAGGTCTAACCCAGTCCTGACACAGATATTAAAAAATGTGTAAGACATGAAACAGTCTAGGAAACAGCACCTATGAGTCCTTTCTTTCTGTGTCTCAGAAAGAGACACTGTTCTGAGAGGCTTTATGCTTTGACTGAAGAGTATACAATGGAATAGAATAGTCATCTGTAAAGACTTCAGCCTGGAGACACTCTAAATGTAACATATGGGAGGACTACCCTATGCTATCTAAAATTGTCTTCAGACAGATATGTCTTGAATGTGATAGCGATATAGAACTAAGAATGAGAGCTGGTTTTGTCACTCCATTAGGCTGAAAAATTACTTTATTCTGATGCTCCTGCAGTGCATTCATTTCTCAGGAAGACTGTCTTCACTTAAACTATGAACTTAGAAGGCCACAAGTAGACAAGCTGCACCAAAAAAAAAAGAGCTCACTGCCCTCAATTTTTTACCACCATCAGAAATTCCTTGCCATCACCTCTCTGCCTCAAGCAATATCCTGTTGAAGTGACAGTTCAGCCACTGTAATTAGTTTCAAGGAAAAATGAAATCAGCCTGAGCCGTGTTTTGCCTTGAAGGATGATGTCAGGGTGTACTCCTACAAACCAGAGCCAGTAGAACGGAGCACTTTTATTAATCAAGCAGTAACGAGCACCAAAGACTCTTACCTCTCATCACAAGAGACTTATCCAGAGCACCTCTGCCAAAGGCTAGGAATGGGCACTGTGATCTGCTGCCAGCAGAGAGGCCTTTCCAGCTTCCCAGCTTTAATTGTCCACTGCAGACTTCTCATTTTCATTCAGCCTCGTGTGGTGCAGCCTTAAGAGGAGATTCAGGCTTTTGTAGACAAATTTCAACAGCAGCTGCCTACAACACACTGCAGGTGGCAGAAGAAACCCTGCAAACTTCTTATTTAATAAGGACAGGACCAATAGAGTAGTAACTGAAGCTCAACACCTTTCTGCAGGGATTCTGGCAACAACTGTCTTCATTCCATGTTCTAGTTATATGTCTAACTGGTGCTTTCTTTCATTCCTAACTCTGCTTTAAACCTTGCTCAGACCTGCCTAAGTCACATGTTGATCAAGACAGCTTTTTAAAACTTCCCAGTGACATCTGCAATTCTAACCCAATAGTCAATGAACAGAGACCAAGGTAAGACAAGCAGTTCTGCAAGAATTTTGTTGGGAATAACAGAGACCGAAGAATAATTTATTGTAGGCAGTCATGAGTAGTAAAAACAATATCAGGAAATTTTGCTTTTGTCATAATATGTACAGAAAAAGAATACTTTTCACAAGAAAAAACCTTACTTTCTCAGTTGCTTACTCAAATGACCTGATGTACAGCAGAATGTATTTTGATTTAGGCTTTCAGCTGCACTCAGTCTTAATTTTGAAACTCCAGGTTAATTTTCATTTGTTATAATGAATTCTTGAACAGAATAGACATTTGTCAAAGGTACTTGACACTTTTGTGTTCTTGTTTATTTTTTCCTGTCTCTAAACAGTTATTGAATCTGATGATACATTTTTAAATTGTGTCCTAATTTATGCCTTATACTGAAAAGAACTTGAAAAGCGTAACGTTTTACTGCTCAAAATCCTTGCTATTAAATAGACTCTCCTCTTTTGTTAGAACTCTTTCTGTCTTTATTGAGTAACTTTCATGTAAATGAAACTTCAACTATTTTATATCAGCTAGGTTTCCTAACAGTCCAAGAAGCTCAGTTTTGTACATTTTACAAGGGGTCAGTTGGAGCCCCATGAGATAAGATAATCTTCCAGAAGATCATACAGCAAGCATTTATCAGATCTGGGTTTAGGATTTTTCCAAGTCTCATTAGCTGAAACTATTGGACTTATCACCCTCTCCTACGCTGCAGGACATGTCTGCTTCTTAATGCCATCTAGAGATATAATGATCTTGTCTTTGACAGAGGTCCAAGACTTCACTGATCCTTTTGATCTCTCCTCCCTTCTTGTGACATAACACTTGGCTTTTGGTCTTCTACAACAAATCATAAATTTATTATAGAGTGCTAGGAAGGAGTACTTGCTGGGCTTTGCAGGCCCCTACAGGCACTGTGCATGAAATTCAGGCATTTCCTAAATTTGATATCTGCTGCACATTTTTCCATGATTTCACAGAATACCATAGTTAAGGTGTTCTTCCAGTTTAATGTTTCTGTAAGTTTTACTCCCATAATCCCTAGGCAAAGGTCCTACTCCAAGATCTTAATTCATGTAGGCATTTTGTTAAGTCCAGCCCCTCACACATATACACAGTTCCCCTTAGTACATTCTTAACATTAAATTCTTAATTCCCACTAGTTTCTATGTGATTTGAGTTTGCATTACAAGAAAACCATTTATTTGACTCTGTCCTGAACTGGCTGGAAAAGAATATAAAATTTTATAAAATTAATATCCTTTTTTTACACTATGTAGAGCTTTTTGCATCCTGTTTTGCCCATGAAATGAGTGAATGCAGCTTGCAAAATATACAATGAGTTAGTAAGGATAGGAAATACAAGATTAAGATGCTATGCTCGAAAGTATATGCTCTTCCTTCTCACACATTTTCAATTCTGGATTTGGATTTCTTTCCAAAAGATCAAGCATTGCCATCTACTACAGTTGTTCTAAGACTCTGATTGACATTGCCTGTTTACCTCACTTTGGTTAGTATACCTTTCTTCTCTGGTATAAATAAGACTACACTATCATTGGTGTTGTGATGGACCTGCTCGGCAATAATCACTGCTATTCCAAATCACATTCACTTTTTCATTTCTCACTGAAATGCACACAATCAAATGCAGACTTTTAATTAAGACACTGTTTTTGAGATGGTCTATAGTCCAAACTCTTCTCAGATTAATCCTTCTTGACTTTTTCTTTTCAAGTCTATTCTGTCATTTTTATAAGAAATAAACTGCATCTGTGTGGGAAGGAGAACTTTCTGACCATCATCCAAAGCAGTGAAGTTGTGCAATAGGCAGCCTGTGTTTCTTAAAGATTAAACATTTTTCATTCTTCTTTGCCCTTTGCAATTAATTTCTACTACCATCTTATTTCCCTGTGGTTCTATGTTTATCATATTTTCATTATCATATTCTGTTTTAAATAAAAGTATTTGTTCAAAGATTTTCCTTAAATTTCAGCAACTCAGCACACAGATGCAGTTACTGATATAGCCTAGAAAACAGACTGCAGTTAAAACTGATAATAGTTTGTTCTAATATTGACCACTACAGCTATCATGTTGCTGGTCTTCCCAAAGTTTGTGACTGCACCACTTCATTGTGCATTCACACAGATGCACTAAGCTAGAAAGGCAAGAGAAGCTCAGTCTTCATTTTGAAAGAATTTATGAGGTGCACTTCCTTCCTAAAGTTATAAATCACTATAAGCAAAGTGGCCATGATGCCTAACAGGAATAAGTGTATTGACCTGCAATTTTGCAACAGATTACCAGTAATATTGACAAGTGTTATTTGCATCACATGTAGGGTTTTAATGGGTAAGTTTCAATATATAAAAGGAGCTTAAAAGAAAGAGAGAGAAAGCTTTTTACCAGGGCTAGTAGTGACATGACACAGGGTAGTAGTTTCAAACTGAAAGGAGGAAATTTTTTATTATGAGTGTGGTAAGACAAAGAAGTCGTGAATGTCTCATTCTTGGAAGTGACCCAGTGCTTTGAGCAACCTGGTCCAGTGGGAATTATCACTGCCTGTTGCAGGGGGGTTGGAACTCGATGATGCTGAAGGTCCCTTCACACCCCAGCCATTCTGTGATTGCTGCCACTGTGGGTCATCAGACTAGACTTATAGTTCAGCAAGTGTATAAGCAATTAAATTAGATTAAGGATTTGGCTGTAGGCTGACTGTAAGCCTATTTCAGAAGGCCTTCTAAGACAAGTAGTTACATTTCTGTTGGAAACAAGCAGTGGTCCATTGAATTAATTTTAGGTCAGGGTCAGAGCAAGGTTTAGTGTTCATAAGGGTAAAAAATTGATCAAGGAAGAAACCACTCAGACTTGGATGAGGCTGTACGATTGTGCACTGCATTACAATCTATACTGTTCTAGGCTCTTTCTCTGTTGGATAGGTGAAGGTCACTGTGCTTTTGACTACAATTAGGGTCATGGTGTTTGTCTACGGGCTGGTAGAGGCTTTACAGAAGCTGTAGCACATAGCCATAAAAAGGACTTGCAGATAGTCTATCCTCCTAGGAAACATGACTCACTCTGATCTATCCAAGCTTTCTCCGTTATAATAAAATTTCCATAACCTGACTGTGCTGTTCATCTACCCGCTTACAGCCTGGTTGCGCACCATCGCCCAGCTGTGCCGGCAGCGCTCGGGAAGCTGCGGGCAGGTGCAGCCCATGGCACCGGCAGCCCTGAGCCTCCCCGGCCCCGGCCGCAGCCCAGGCGGGCGGGCGGAGTCTGCTCCCGCCGCCGCCTCCCGG